>JABXJD010000319.1:90000-385000 GCA_013375575.1 Percina caprodes
AACACATCTTGATGATCCCCAAGACTTTTGGGACAACATTCTGTGGACCGATGAGACAAAAGTGGAACTCTTTGGAAGGTGTGTGTCCAAGTATATCTGGCGTAGAAGGAACACTGCATTTCATAAAAAGAACATTATACCAACAGTAAAATATGGTGGTGGTAGTGTGATGGTCTGGGGCTGTTTTGCTGCTTCAGGACCTGGAAGACTTGCCGTGATAAAAGGAACTATGAATTCTGCTGTCTACCAAGAGATCCTGAAGGAGAATGTCCGACCATCTGTTTGTGTACTCAAGCTGAAACGAACTTGGGTTCTGCAGCAGGACAATGATCCTAAACACACCAGCAAGTCCACCACCGAATGGCTGAAGAAAAACAAAATGAAGACTTTGGAGTGGCCTAGCCAAAGTCCTGACCTGAATCCTATTGAGATGTTGTGGTATGACCTTAAAAAGGCCGTTCATGCTCGAAAACCCTCTAATGTAACTGAATTAGGACAATTCTGCAAAGATGAGTGGGCCAAAATTCCTCCAGGACGCTGTAAAAGCCTCATTGCACATTATCGCAAACGCTTGGTTGCAGTTGTTGCTGCTAAGGGTGGCCCAACCAGTTATTAGGTTTAGGGGGCAATCACTTTTTCACACAGGGCCATGATGGTTTGGATTTTTTTTCACCTTTAATAATAAACACCTTCATTTACAAATTGCATTTTGTGTTTACTTGTGTTGTCCTTGACTATTGTTTAAATTGGTTTGATGTTCCGAAACACTTAAGTGTGACAAACATGCAAAGGAACAGGAAATGAGGAAGGGGGCAAACACTTTTTCACACCACTGTATGTATGTATGTATATATGTGTGTATATGTATGTATGTATATATGTGTGTATATGTATGTATGTATATGTATGTATGTATTTATGTATGTATGTGTATATATATATATATATATATATATATATATATATGTGTGTATATATATATGTATATGTATGTGTGTATATATATATATATATATATATGTATATGTATGTGTGTATATATATATATGTATATGTATGTGTGTATATATATATATGTATATGTATATACATATGTATATGTGTATGTACAGACCCTTGCTTTCTAAATTCTGACTGAAAGTCCTCATGTAAACTAATGCTATGTAGAAAATCACATAACTGATTAGTGACTACCTTCTCAAGGATCTTGGAGAGAAAGGGAAGATTAGATATAGGTCTATAGTTGGCTAAGACCTCAGGGTCGAGGGAGAGCTTTTTCAACAGAAGTTTTATAACAGCTACTTTAAATGACCGCGGTACATAACTTGTTAATAGTGACATATTGATCGTATCTAGTAATGGAGTGTTAACCACCGGTAACCCTTCTTTAAGTAGCCTCGTTGGGATGGGGTCTAAGAGGCAGGTAGATGGCTTAGCTGAAGAGACATCTGGTGTAGAAGCTTGTATTAGTATAATCGGTTAGTAAGAATTAAAAAGTTATTACAGAATGGTCTGATGCTAAAGTATTCTGCGGCAATACTCTTCATTTCCGATGCCATTTGTCAGCAAAAGGTTGAGGGTGTGGTTAAAGCAGTGAGTGGCCTTATGCACACTGACTGAAACCAATTGAATCTAGTAGTGAGTTGAAAGCAATACTAAGGCTATCGCTCAACGTCAACATGGATATTAAAATCACCTAAAATAAGTACTGGAGCTCGATAAATAGCAACAAATATAATTGGCTGTAATGTTTTCCATCATGGATGTTAAAGATTAAGAATTACCACCTACATGAAGTTTGATCTTACTGTATTTACGGCTATCTTTAGCCAGAAGCTTTAGATTGGATTCTATATATTGCCCACTCTGGTAAACCTATCAGAGGCAGAATAGAGCACAAATAAGGCGGGCCACTATGCACGTCCTGTGATGTCCACACGTCTAGTGGATCCAATGTAGCATCTTCTGTCTACACATGCACAACTCACATCATGTATTGACAGGCATGTCTTTTATTATAACAGCCCAGTCTCATGGCAGTTCGTGAAATTGTCACATTATTTAATCTATTGATTTGTGTACAGGTCACGTTAATGTCGTTATTTTCGTTTGTTGATAACAAATTTTGAAGTTTGAAAAAGTAATGTGTAAATGTATCGACTTCCAAGTATTGTGTGTGTATCAAAGCATGACATATCTTCAAACAGCTTCATTGTATATCAATGAGCCACAGTGTTGCACTGGGTGATATCTTCCTTTATCACCATGAGTGCAACAAAAATGTTCCAACTTCCAAATGGCAGCAACAGGTCACATCACCCACATAAACACCCATCACTAACATAAATGATCAAAACAAAACCAATAAATTGTTTTAACCCTTTCACACATTTTGTCTGTATGGTGTCTGGGCTTATATACTATGTCTAGTGTGAATGGATTATTATTAAGTTTGATGTAGCTAGAAGGAAAAGAAGTAGATAGATGGAATAGAAAAAAAAGATTTGTACATTTATGTATTTATGTCTATGTATGTATGTATGTATGCATGCATGTGTGTCTCTGTGTGTGCATGTGTGTGCATGTGTGTCTGTGGATATGTATGTGTGTGTATGAATGTGTGTCTGTGTGTGCATACGTGTCAATGAATGTGTGTCTGTGTGTGCATACGTGTCTATGCATATGTGTCTATGTGTATGCATGTGTGTATGTGTATCAATGTGTGTCTATGTGTATGCATGTGTGTCTATGTGTATCAATGTGTGTCAACGTATATGCATGTGTGTCTATGTGTATCCATGTGCGTCTGTGTGCGTGTACTGTATGTAAACTTTTATGAATAAGTGAAGCATCAAATTGTTTTGTATTTAAGTTTTTTTTTTTATAACTTCTTCCTTCTCCTTTTTGAACATAGTTCCTTACTGAAATCATTTACAATACTTTTAGAAGATTGTGCTTTAATGTACACGTTCTTTTTCAACTGCCATTTTTAATTGATTTTTTTTTTTATATGTTCAATATAAACTAAACTGAGAGAAAAAAAACCATTCCAATGCCATTTGGTTGGTTTAATTGCACATGAGTCACCAGAGTGGACACTGGTCTGTCATTCCATACATTGCCTCCAGGTGCTGTAAGTGCCACACAAATTTCACAAATCCAAGATGGCCGACAGACAGACACACATCTGAGCCATTTCATGTTACTTAAATTGACTCCTCCACTTGTGGAGTTACGCTTTTGCATGGCATTGAACGGTATTAGAATATTTTACGTGTAAAAATGTTAGTTAAACACCATTGAAAACACATTAGTTTATAGTTGTTATGTTCATTGGTTTTTCTAAGTACATATTTCTAAATTCCAGTGCATGCAGTCCACCTGAGTTGAAAATGCATGTTAAAAAAAATAATATTCAAAATTCAATTCAATGTTTTTTTCATGCCTAAAGAAAATTTAAAAACACTTGGTGAAAAAAAATCCTGACTGATGTTTTCATAATTCATGTTTAAAAGGGCTTAAGAGCAGATTGAAAGTTCTGAGGCAGTGCATCAGATGGTTTTCACTCACAGTCCAGGATCAAGGCTAGGGTTTATTAGCGCTTCCTTTAAAGACACTGACACGTAATAGATAAATTGCATTCAAATATGATGACGCTCTGCTTTCAGATTAGATTCATACAAACTGATTCTGACCAACAACACAGTGACTGCACACAGCATTCTGGATGCACTGGTAACATCTGCAGCATTTAAATAAGTTAAACAGCTTTTGAGTTGTTTAATGAGTTTGAGTTGTTGTTGTTGGAGGTCAAGGTCAGGGTAAGCCAATACCAGGAACAAATATGAGCTGCTGGGCTTCTGAAAGAAATAGTTTGGCATATGGAGAAGGACATTTATTGATGTGGTTGCTGAGAGTTAGATTAGAGGATCTATACTACTTTGCTATTCGAGCGCAGAGACTTTCTGGAGTGTGAAAAAAGTCACTGCGCCCATCCAGGAGTTCGACATCAACACATCTTCTCATTTTTACACTGTGGTCTTTGTATGGATGAAAAATATCAGGCATGAACATTATGATCTAATGGCTTAGTGAGCTCTGGTGCTAAGCTACCTGTTGGCTGGCTATAGCTTCATACTTTAGTGAATAGATAGGATAGTGGCATCAACCTCTGAATAAGTGTATTTCCCAGAATGATGAACAATTCTTTTAACCCCCTGTTCTATGCATATTCTGCACAATGTGTTCAGTTTTACCAACCAGTTTTGCAGTATTGATGATTATTTATGAAAAAGCTCATCAGTCAGGAACATTCGTCATAGATTTAAACATTTATTACAACACATGGAAATACAGTTACAGTGGGGCTTGGAAGTTTGGGCACCCCAGGTAAAAATTTGTATTAATGTGCATAAAGAAACCAAGAAAAGATGGAAAAATCTCCAAAAGGCATCAAAAGACAGATTAGACATTCGTATAATATGTCACAAAAAGTTAGATTTTATTTCCATCATTTACACTTTGAAAATACTTTCTATCTTTCCATTTGTGTGCATCCATGTCCCAGAAATGCTTGTTACTAACCTAGCTCTGGGGAGTCATTCCCCGGAGTCCTTATGTTCTTTTCCACCCAGCATGTTCCCTCGGATCAGGGAGGCTCCAAAATCATGGTAGCATCTGTCGCCATGGTCCCGCTACACGTCCTGCGATGCCGTGTTCATCCTGCTACGCTCTGCTGTGCCCTGCTACGTCCTGCTGTGGCTTGTAATGCCGCACAGTGCCCTGCTATGCCATGAACTACAACAAAGAACTACTACAAACTATTATTTTTTTGTGACTGTTATTGCCACTCTTCATTCTAACCCCAACCGGTCGTCAGACACCGCCTACCAAGAGCCTGGGTCTGTCCCAGGTTTCTGCCTAAAAGGAAGTTTTTCCTCTCCACTGTCGCACTGTTGCTTGCTCTGGAGGAAACTACTAGAACTGTTGGGTCCTTGTAAATTATGGAGTGTGGTCTAGACCTACTCTATCTGGAAAGTGTCTCGAGATAACTCTTGTTATGAATTGATACTATAAATAAAATTGAAATTGAAATTGAAAATAACAGAAAACAAGAAATGGCATCTGCAAAAGTTTACAAGAATGAGCCAAAAGAAAAACTTTGAAAACCAATTAAAACTTTGAGTCATGTTATGACTCTGAACTAGGAAGGTGGAGGCTGGGGAGGAGGAGGCAAAGCGTTGCCAGCGGCAGCAGTGAATGAAGCAGCATCAGCGTAGCAAGATCAGTGAGGACATTTAAAAGGACCGCCTTGATGTGAGAATGGATGGGATTGGTGTGTGTCTAATAGGAACAATAATTCAATTAGCAGGCGTACGACTTCCGTGCCCTGCATGAACTAAGTAAGCTTAATTGTTGTGAAAGAGCTGCAAAATGTAATGTATATGATGTGATATTTCATTTCATCCATATCACCCAGCTTGAAAACACATATTCTTATTATGTCCACATTATTTTGGAAAAAAGGGGGGGCTGCACCCGTAATGGACCGACGAACAGGCCCCTGTGTACTTCCTATTATTCAGCCACTACACAATGATGCAGATATGATGCCAATATCAGCCCTGTGCATTGCTAAAATGATACATCAGTCTAGGCCTTAACCCCCAGTCAACCTTCCTCCACACACTCACTCTCACAAACACACACACACACACATACCCGTACACACAGATGATAGTGTCAGTGAGTGATGGTTGTCAACGAGCTGCTGATTGCATCATGAGTGCGGAGCAGACCGGAGGTCCACGAGGCATCACTTCATCTCCTCAAGGCTGACTGAGGGGATTTTGACAGGCTGTCCTAACCCTTCAAACCCCCCTCCCCCTCTCCAGCCAGTCAAGGCTGCGGATCCCCCTGGGCACAACAACACCGCTGATGGGCTGGGGGTGGGGATGGGGGCTTGCAGGATGGATTTTGTACATGATTATATAAAAAAGCAGGACCTGCAATGAGTATCAGTGTGAAGGGTGTTTATTTGCCTGATGTGTTGGTGTTTCTGGTCTCACCTTGACACAAAGCATCAGACGCTGCCCTTCACGAATGCCAACCACTGCGATTGTGTTATCTGTACCCAAAGTCCAACACCCTCTTTCTCTTTGATGAAACATGTAGATCAGGCGTCTTTAACGTTTTTTAAGCCAAGGACCCCTTGACTGAGCAGGGACCCCCTACTAATGGCGTTTTTCCACTGCGTGGTATCTATTCGACTCTCCTCGGCTCTACTCACCTTTTTTGGTTTTCCATTACGAAAAAAAGTCCCTGGGACCTGCTACCAGGTACTTTTTTAGTACTACCTCAGTCGAGGTTCCAAGCGAGCTGAGGTGATACCAAAAGGTGACGTGAAACCTGCAGACTGCTGGTTGGTTGGAGAGGACTGTCACTTATGACTGCGTTTTTAGCAAACGAGTGCGGAGTGTGTGTCTGGAACAACCGCGCCATTTAAAAAAAAAATCCAGCCATACACAGACAGATTATCTACTCTCTGCACTATTCTCACTTTTCTATTCTCACTATTCAATATTAAGGGCTATTATTTTGCATGTTGTTTCCAATATTGCACTCTGTTACTTTTAAAAAAAAACAAGACAATATATCAAAGAAAAGATTTTATTTAGCTATTCAAGTAGCGCATCAAACCCTCCCGTACATCCCGGTCTTCTTCCTCTGCACCCTGTGACAGTGTCCCCCCCGGCTCTGCTGTCCCAGATGCATCCCAGTCATCGTCATAAGCCGCTACATGACTCTCATAAAGATTTTACAAAGCACAGAAGGTCAGAACCAGAGATTTCACCAGTTGTACATCAAACGCCCAAACGGACGGTTTGCAAAGCGTGAAGGATCTGAAACACACACAGTACACAGCAGACATATTTTGGTGTGTAATCATGGTTGCTAAAGTTCATGTACTTTATATAGCGTATAGTAAATACTGACTGTGACCCTGAACACATGCAAATGTTAGCTAACGTTACAGGAAACTTAACTTACCCCTTTGTGTCGGCGAACAACGGTCACGTCGACGTCTGAACTCCGTCTGAACTCCCAAACTCCTGTTTTTTTTTTTCCAGCAGTGATTTTTGTTGCTTCCTTCAGCTTCTTTTGAAACAAATTTTCTTCTGGCCGAGCATCAAAACAAAACACCTCCGACGTGCTGTTGTGAGTCGTGTTGAAAATTACATCATGGCAGTTACCGGCTGCGTAGCTATGGTGACCAGCCACGCTGAGGCGTTACTCAATCAGCAATGGAAAACGGACGCAGAGTGTGTTGAGTCGAGTAGAGGCGAGGCGAGTTGAGTCGAGTTGAGCTGTAACCAGCAGTGGAAAAACGTCATAAGTATATTGTATAAAATAAAGTTGCATCTTAAACTGGGCAAATAACATGTGGGCAGCCTAAAACCCTCATACATATGAGGGTTATGGCGCATAGAATACCAAGCTTTAAAAGAAATAAATATAAAAACATTTATTGGAACCTCGATGGAGGTCATACTAAAACGCCATAAGGTGCCTGTCTCTTTAAGCGCCCCTGACAAAAAAGCTCAGTCTGCTCGGAGTCAGTGTTTTTGGGTCTTCAGCATTTGACCTTTTGGAGTCTATCCACTGTCATTGCAGTCGGGGAACCTTTTACCTATTGCATAGTTGTGACATCACAACTGTATGGAAGTCCTGATGGTACGTTTAAAGGCACAAGTCCTGAATATGTGCGTGTGCATTTCACATTAGCACCTCAACCTGCTTTATAATAAAAAAGACATGGTAATCTGAGTTTTTACAATATGGGACCTTTAACTATTGATTGCCTAGCTGCCTTGTCTTCCATTTTACCAAACCTACAGTATGTGTTCAAATTGATTTCCTTGCAGAAGTCAGTGGGTTCAGGTCACTTCAGTACACTATGAAAATAATCTTGCAGACAGGGGCGTACTCCACTTAAGATATGTAGTTGATCAAAGTCAACATTTCTTGTCAAGTTGCATTACTGTTGTTGACAAAATAATGTGGTGTGTGTGTGTGTGTGTGTGTGTGTGTGTGTGTTCAAGGACGTCTGACAGATGGAGCTCACAGTGTAGGCTCAGGCTGGAACATAAAGCCATTAAAGTGGCCCCTACACACCTACACACATTGAAGTGTTCCACACATCCAGTGCTATCTCTGTTAACTACTTTCCGCCAATGTACACCAATACACCCCCCACCCAAGCATTCACCTGTCTGATTCAATTGCTGCTGATAACTGATTTGCTAATGCTCAGAAGTATGCAATTGTCATTAGCATTGTGAGCTGATTTTAGGCCACTTGGGGAGAGGTAACATTCTACAATTAAAAAAACAGCTGCTGTGTTTTCCGGATATTCGCCGCGCGTAAAACGTACTGGGATAAAGCTTGCACCGGACACAAACGGTGAGAAACCTCCCCCGTGTCGTTGTCATAAGGCGGGGGAGAAAACCCCTGGAGGGAAAACACCCTTGACCGAAAGGAGTTTGTTAGAACCTTCGGTGTGAAGGAGGGATTTGGCCAGCGCCCTGTGTAACATGCTCTAGCTGAGGGGGCTCTTGCGTCCTGATGGCTCATATCCGTTGGCTGCATAGTGAGAGAGCGGTGAACCTCCACATGCAGCAGCGGTGGGCCGGTGTGTGCTTGTGTGGGGAACGACTGTCATGTTGTCAGCGCAATGTTTGGTTAGAGTGAAACTGCTCTTTAGATGGGTGGAAGTGGCCCTAGCGCTATGCCTCTCTGATCTGCAGCCTTTTTTATGATCTCCGGCAGATCCGAGAAGAGGGGCTTAGCGGTGGAGGATGGAGCCGCCTGAGGCAAAGGGGAAGGCCGCTGAAGCGGTGCCCCTGGCTGTTCTGGCAATGGGGAGAGCCGTAGAAGGCTGGGCATCAATCCCCGACTTGGGGTCCAGTCCTCCCAGGGGGGACGAGGGACAGCCGGTTACGGAGGCGTTATCCACAGCGTAGCCCTTAGAGGGCGAAGCCCATACGAAACAGAACAGACAGCCAGCCTTGTTAATGACTGGATTAAGATTTGAGATTCAGTTGCTGGGTTGGAGTCCTCAACAAGATAGCTTGTGGAGGCCAAGCTTTTTGGCAGCTAATAATCATTTCTTGGATGTTGGAGCAGACAGAAGTTTCCAGAGTTGTCCCTTGGACCAAATGACTGTAAAGAAACATGGCAAATTGTTCATACATGACTGTGATAAAGTATGGTCTTTCAAAAAAATTGCAAATAATTCCTGTAAGACTTCAGCAGCATTATAACTAAGAGCAAAACATAATGTTTTGTGGTTATTCATCTCTGCTTTGCATAAATACTGAGAAGCTCTGTGTCAGTACTGTTGCTTGCTATTTCAACAAATGACCTTGTTTCAGTCCAAGAAAATGCGTCACTTATGTCCCACTAATGGTCCAGTTCTGACATAAAATCTGTGAACTGTTGAAAAACAACAAAGAGCTGATTCAGCCAGTTGAGATGTTGAGTATTTTGTGCTGTATAATGAACATTCACAAACAAATACTCAAATGCGCTGCAAATGCAGAAACGATGCAAAAAGAAAAGCACACAATCCTCAAAAACAAATGCATAAAAAACAAAAAAAACACACCATCCACATTACAAGCTCTCCAGGGCTCAAGAGGGCCTTTCTCCCCGTGGGGTCGATTATCAAGCTGTTCCACTTAGCACGCCCCCTAGAGGCATGGAGAACTTCCGTTGTGTAATATATACAGCGTTTTTTTTTCTTGTTGCATTTGTTTCTGGGGATTGTGTGCTTTTCTTTTTGCATTGTTTTTGCTTCTGTATTCGCAGCGCCTTTGCTAATTGTTGCACGTGTTGTCAAATTAATGATATTTACTTAATTTGATTCTGTTTTGTCTATTTGCTTGTGTTTCATTAAGTTGCAATGCGTTTGCCCCTGTCGGCCACTGTCCATATCGAGTAAGAAAACATGCAGTACCTTTATATTAGATAAGCTGACACTGTGAATGATGTTGAAGAACTGTACCAGCTGGACTGAAGCTTTAAATAATCTCTATTTTTGAGTCATGCATGCAGTTATTATTCTGAAAATGTAACATAGTTATATCTGATCAGTTGTGTCAATATTTTATATAAATCAAAGAATTGTTTCAATATTTTATATAACTCAAAGAATTGTTTCAATATTTTCTAGCATTAAAGTTCAATTCAATTAAATGAAACTAAATTTTATTTATATTGTCAAATTGTAACAGAAGTTATTCCAGGACACTTTACATAGGTTTAGACCACACTATAATTTTACTGAGACCCAAAATAAATATGACTCATAATAATCATAGCAGTGTGTATAATGGCATGACATGATGAACTATGACAATTATAGTAACAGTAAAGAGAACAGAACTATGGCTAGCAGTGCAGGGGGTGGCAGGGCATTGAGCAGGACCATGACAGCAGCTGCAGCCACGATCCAGGTGCCACCACAATCCAATCTGCTACCCGAGAGAGCACAAGGACTCCGGGCAAGTAGCTTAATTAGTAACATGTGTTATTGGGACATGAATGCACACTTATGGAGAGAGAAAGGAGGAGAAAGGAGCTCAGTGTGTCATAGGGAGTTCCCTGGCAGTGTTAAACTATAACAGCATCACTAAGAGCTTGTGCAAGGCACACGACAAGCTTTAATAAAGAGGAGCGTTTTATGCTTACTCTTAAATGTGGAGGCTTCACAAAAAACATTGAATATGATATATGTCCAAGCATAAAGGAAAGGGATACCAAATAGCAGAAAACTCTTTTTAGATCTTTTTCTAGATGTAATGTAGGTTATTTCTGCAAACCATGAATGCACAATTAGGTGTAATTAGTGCACAAGTGATTATTTCAATATCCTAAAGGTTTTTTATAGTTCAACATGCTTATTACAGATTGTTTTGTTGCTATGTTAGCAATAGTATGTGTTTCAAAACTCTAAGTACAAGACTCCCAACTGATCATACTTTAATTATTAAATCCTGCATTCAAAGCAACTGATTCTCCTTTCATTTGGCTTGGAAACATCTTTGACTACAAGACCAAGGGTTGAACCACTAAGTTTCAAACACTGCAAGATGCATGTTTCAAATTTTCCCTTTGGACTGCTAAAGGTGATCTGTTTACTTCACTGTTTTCGAATTACAGTAGGCAAAATTGTACCTGCACATTACCCATCAAATTCAACAGCAAACTACTTCAATAATTTCTATCCCGTAAGGTTTTTTCTAATTATAAATACTGTAAACACACTGTAACACAACTGAAAGAATATAGGTTTTGCTGTTGTACACACTACACTAATCTGCATCAGTCCACATCACAATGTACGTTTTCATAGTTCATGCACCTTGGGAAAAATCTTCTTGAATGTCGAATCCAAGACTGCCATTGGTCAGCAGTGATGTCATCAGAAGCCTCATCCACACTATTGCATTGTACACACTGTAATAATTGCAGTGGTCCTTTGTGGCCCTGATGGTTTTAGAACTACTGTAAGTTACCATCACTAAGGTTGTTGGTCCAAATCCCACCAAGGTCCTAAACAAATCTCACACATTAAGGTGGGATTCTGAAGTTTCTGAAACATACAAACAGTATATTAGGCAAATGTTTATTTGACTATCAGTTCTAAACAATGAGCACAGTGAGAGAAGAAAATCCTATCCAAAATAATGCATGTAGGGGTGTGGTTGTGGCTCAGTGGTGGAGTGGTTGCCTGCCAATTGGAAGGTTGGTGGTTCAATCCCTGGCCCTGCAGTCCCATGTCGAAGTGTCTTTGGGCAAGACACTGAACCCCCAAGTTTCCGGTGCTGCGCCATCTGAGTGTAAATGTGTGTGAGTGTGTATCTGATGAACAGGTGGCACCTTCTTGCACGGTGCACCTCAACAACGGTGTATGAATGTGTGTGAAAGACTAAAAAAGTGCTACATAAGAACAGTGTATTTCAAGTATCTCAGTGTGAAACTGGAGTATCTCAATGTGAAACTGGTCTTTCTAGATGTTTTTTTCTACAGAGTCAATGCCAGATGTACTTAGACTTCTGAAAAGAGGTACTTTTTGATCTGTTGGTTTATTTGTCCTTGAGGTAGTGAAAATATTACCACTTGCTTGTGAAAATAGTAACATGACAGTAACATAACAGCATGTGTAACTATTAGACCGCCATTGATCACACAATAACTCCTAAAGGTTGATTTTAGAAAAATTCAATTAAGCAATGCACTTCATTCCATGCTAACTTTGTATCATCTGTATAAGGTATTTTAGATTTTCAAAGGCAATACAAAAGTAAGAAACATGATTTGTTTGACTTCATCCCCAATCAATCAATCAATCAATCAATCAATCAATACATTTATTGTATTTGTCACATGAAATCGTACTAGGTACAATTACTCCTTCAACTTGCAGTATCAGCACACAGAAAGAGTCACCCGGTTGAATGGCAACGACACTCCAGGATCCAGCCAAGTCTCTGCAAAAGGACAACATAGCTCCAGACATCTGGTTGGAAACGGATCTAGGCACGAAGGCCACCCATCTCCCCCCCCTGATACCTGCACACTGGACAGCAGGACGCCCAACACAGAAGTCAACCCAGATTCTTCCATTTGAGAAATGTAAAATCTATTATTATAGTAGGCAGTAAAAAGGATAATATGCAACCATTGCAAATTGTTTGAAACTGCCCTCAATTGGTGCTGTAAACGATGGGACTGCCATTCTAATTAGATTTCTTTACAGAGATGATAAAAGTATTGCAAATGTCGTATGCTATAAACAGAACTCCCTTTTTATCAGAAGTTATAGCAAATAAAACAAATCAAATATTAAGATATTTCAAAACTTCCCCTCACAACATTGTACTCTGAAGTTGAAGCGTTCATGGTATGAGTGTACTAAGAGGACCCCCTTCCTCTCCGCATTGTACAAGCACACGCTAGTCTGGTTTTGGCCTACTGTATTTACGTCAGCCAGGACATGTCAAGGCTGGAACTGGCTGTGCAGCTCTGCCTAAACTCTTCCACTTTGGCTTCTCCTGGCTCGCGTTAGCAGAGCGTGTGCTCCACCGCTCTCCTGAAGCGTGCCTTCACCAGGTGTGGTCCTCCTCCCTCCGCACTCCATCCCTCCTCCCTCCCGTCTCCCTCTCATCTCGTTCCCCGTGACCCTGATCCATTACGACCTAGACGCTGATAACGGGAGAACAGCCCCGCCATTCCTAACCCCTCGCCAACTGACACACTTCCAGAGGGGGATAACCTTGTTCCCTCACATTTCTCTGATGCCTCTGCAGCCAGTTCCTCTGTGTTCCTGAAAGGACTCTCTCCATCTGTGTCTCTATAGCCATCTTTCTTTTTTAACGGTCAAGATCATTTTTTAAAGCAAACGTTTCAAAAGTCACAAAAAAATGAGGCGCGTTTCCATCAACTGGTTTGGAGCAAATAAACTAGGCTACAGCGTAGTGTCGTCAGAAGTTGGCACATTGCTGTCACGCCTAGTTTACACTACACAACTTTAGCACTGATGCTCCACTCAAAGGTTTTTCAAGCTGTTCAACAAAAAGCCCTAGATTGGAGGCAAATTGCAGTTGGCTGTGTTTGAAAATCAGCGCCTGAGTACTATGTGTGAACTGTTCAAGACGCAAGCCAAGAGGCTCGCTGGTAAGGCTGTGTATTGTTCAAAAAATCTCTATAACAATACCGTGACTTTGACCCCGGTTGGATAACTTTTTCGATACCAATTTTATAAAACAAAAAGACATTACAAATTACAGCAAAAATGTTTTTATTCATTTTTCAGCTCCTACAATGTGAGCCCATCGGCCACATTATTAGTTTCTTTGTAGAAGCATGCTGCATGTTTATTGGCTCACTGACGCTGATGAGACTCCTTAGGTATTAAAACTTGGGTATTGAATGACAGGGCATTTTTTGAAACTCCATATTTTAGAGACAATTCCCTCTGTGTCTATAAAGTAATGAATTTGGTACCCAGCCCTACTTGCTGGTGCCTCGCAGATGCATCGCAGATATCAAGCAAGCTAAATATTTGGACTTGTCGTTGGAGTCCAAGAGCCAATGAGAGCAAGACGCAGATTGAGTGGACAACGTCACCTATAATAATGGGCCTCATTCACCAATATCTTCCTAAATTTTCTCTTAAATATTTTCTTAAGAAAGTCCCTAAGAAAAGTCTACGTCTGATTCATGACGTGTTCTTAAACAGCAGAATTCTTTGCAGGTGTGTTCTTAGAATGACTTTGTAAATTGAAAGCTTGCTCCTATTTAGCATAGGTAAACACCCCGTTAATTCCCATAAAAGGGCATGAGATGGCAGGGCTGGTTGTGTGCACACTTAGAGAAATGTCCAAAAGACGTGGCAAAGACTGTGGAGGCCTCGACTCCAAAAGAAAGAAAAACTTTAGTCATTCTGAAATGGAGGTACTGCTGCAAAAAGTTAACAAAAAACAAGACATCATATTTAGTAGCGTTAGCAGTGCATACTAAGCAGAAAATAAAACGATGCATGGAATTTAGTTACTCATGCAGCGAATGCTGAATGCGGAGAAGGGCACAGAACCGATGAAGTAGAAAAGAAATGGTTTGATCTGAAATCTGAGACAAATTTTCTTATTTCAAAACATGGAAGATGCTCTTGGTGTATAACTAGAGAGATCAATCCCTTATTATTGGATGACAGTGTTCCCTGTTAACATAATTGATGTGAATTGAAGGCAAAGCAAGGCAACTGCAATCATACACAATGGCAATTCAAATTGCTTTACAAACGAGCAGTCGTGTGCATTTATCAAAATAAACATGTAATTATGTGTACAATAAGGAAAGTAATTAGTTACAAAATAGAGAGAAATGTTACATTTTGAATTAAAACGAAAAAAAACGGTATAAATACTTGTATTGCACAAACATGTCAGCTCTAAATTGTGCGTAAGAGTGCTCTTAAGTGTGCGTAGATTCTGTTCTTACCTCAGAATAGAATCCCAAATAAGAAAACATTGGTGGATGGCCAGAAGCTTTGTGAAAACTGCGTAAGTGGGGTTTAAGAACACGTTTTGTTCTTAAGAACGTCTGATGATGGTCAATATGAACTTTAATGATGACCATAATTGTTGTACTTAGGGAAAACAGGCAAGGAATAGTAAAACTGTCAGGACACAGGCCATTTGGTGAACATGAAAAAAACTTTTTTGTTCTTTTTTTTATCACTGCAAAACAGCGCACCCCTCGGAGGGCTTGTTTCTGGCAGACATCAATTTTATAACAAAAAATCTGGTCTTTTGCATGATAGTATATAATTTTCTGTCAGCTCTTTAGTGTGTTGTTGTGACAAAATGTAGTCTGGAGACCAGACATATACATGGATTCCTGCTGGTAAAAGATCTTGTAGTGTGTGACATCCTGTTGCCAGTCAGATATTTAACATTAAAATAATACTCCAATGACTTCAAGACTCCTGGTTACAAGACAGTAAATTGTGTGTGAGTGTGTAGTTTGAATTTAGCTCAATCTGCCAGTTAACAGAGTAAAAGAAGTAACTCATCTACGAGAGAAAAAATTAAATTGAGAAAGTTCAGCTATTGGCCCGGTTTCATACTGTCCGGTGACGAAGACACGTTATCGGAATATCCGGGAAGATGTGGACAATCAGTAATGTGAGTTAAATGTTCCCTACATCAGAACTTATTCGGGAAATAATTTAGTTTGATAAAGACAACAACCACCTCAAGCAAAAGTATAAAAATGTATTATAACTTTATATATTTATAAAATGTTGCCGTTTCCATTCAGCTTTTCTAATGCGATAATTCAAAATGCCATCAAAATATGTGAAGGGTTAGGCTAATCTCCTTTTACTCTAATTGAATGACAAGTTAATCCCACAGCCATACAAATACATGTCCAATTTGCAATTATCACTAGTTGAAAAACACAAGTCTATGCATCTACCCCTGCTTCAAACACCATCTGCCCTTTGCTCAATGATTTCTTTGTGTACACATGTAAGAAAGGTATTACTCAAATCTGGCTAATATTGTGCACTGCATTCAATTTGGGTAAGAAGAACAATACAGCAGTAGAGCCTTTTTAAAATGTCTGCACCAATCCATCTTATGAAGCAGTAATAACAATGGAATTGGAACCAAAGCCTGGTGTTAGGTGTTTTGTTGGTGGAAGATTTGGCAGAAATCCGCAACCACAATTTTAACTAGTTGTACCAAACATGTATTCTTACCACACAGTGATAGAAACATGCACCCAGATGCTAAGCTAAGCACGGGGGTAGTTACTGTGCTATCACTGTGTTATGTGTGGCCACAGAGATCATATGCTTAGCATCCATATGAATGTACTCCCTGGCTACATAATAACTTGGTAGCAACTGGACCAACACCCCTGACCACTGGGTTTCTTTGCATAAATTGCTAAGAAAAGAGACTCAATTAATTTTCATTTGGTTCACATTTTGCCACTGTGTTTTGAAAATATATCCATCAAGAACTGTCTTTCTCTCTTTGCTCGTTCTTCAGGCTCAAGTCCACGTTTTTTTAAACGGCCTCTTTTATGACAGCTAATTACCAACCAGCCTGCTGTGGCCTTGGAAATGAATGTTACTCATAAAGCTACACTTCAACATCTGGTGTCCAGATAATAAAATCTCTCAGCAACACGCTCAAAATGCAATGAATTAATGTTCAACATAAATAGTGATAAGACCGGCAATTATCTGGTGAGGAAAAGATTTGAAGAAACCTAAAGGAGTCCGTTCCAGTTCCCATCTTCAGTTGTTATGAAACGATGCAAAAACGTTTAAGATCTCTCTCCAAATTCAAAGAGGGGACTGTCGGTCAAGGATTATTTGAAGGGGGTTTGCATGGTTGACTGTAACATTTGGACCGTAAAATGTCTGCAAACTTGTAATTTGTTTCAGACTATAAACATTAATATAGACAGGTTTTGAAATTACAATAGAGTCTGATATTCTGTGTTCTTTCATTCAAATTGTGAACAAATACCAAAAAAGACCAAAACCATCAATGATACAGTAGATATATTTTAAGTATTGTGGGAATATCCAAAGCCTATTTATCTTCTTCCTCTGGTCATATGAAGTTCCATTGTTGTCCAGAAAGAAATCAATGAGTCACACTGTTGTACTGGGTGACATTTTTCTTCATCACCATGACACACACACACACACACACACACACACACACACACACACACACACACACACACACACACACACACACACACACACACACACACACACACACACACACACACACTCTGTAATTACTCATTCCCACATACCTGTACACTGACCTGCTGCCAGAAATGAAAGCTGTCAGTCTTCCTATCTAATGTTATTCAAATTGCATGCATCATTATTTCTAATGTTTCAATTACATTTGAATGTTATTGCACAAACGCAGCATATTCTTTTTATTTAGTATACTACTCAGGCTTATGCATCGGCAAGGCCACTGTCAACATGTAGTTGTGCCATGGTTCTGCTCGAGGTTTCTGCCTCTTAAAAGTTTCCTTACCTCTGTCACCTAGTGCTTGCTCTTGGTGGGAACTGTTGGGTTTCTGTAAATAACATCACAGAGTACGGTCTAGACCTGCTCTTTATGGAAATAGCAATGAGATAACTGTTGTTGTGATTTAGCGCTATATAAATAAAATTGAAATTGAAATATAATAGTTGTAATTGGATAGGTTTTCTCATTTTGTGTGCAGTAAGCTATAAAACTTTACCTTCTGCCCAATAGAGGGACTTCCATCATTAGCCTTGAAGGGGCATCTACGGTGGGCCTGAGAGGCCAACGCACTGCAACTTAAGAAAACAATGCATTGTGAAAACACAACGGAAGTGTTTCCAGAGGACACTTCTAAGTGATGCACATATCTGGCTTGCTTTGATTTGGGGTGGCAGTAGTTTAGTCCGTAAAGACTTGTCTTTGAAAACGGAGCGTTGGTGATTCAAAACCCAGCACCTGCCAAGTACAGACTATGGCCTGCTAGCTGGCACCTTGTATTCATGTATTCATCCTGGGATGTGTGTAATTTTCAGGCCTTCGTGTAAAATGTATGCGTTTTGTCAGTTTTTCTCATTTTGTGTGCCTTATCTGTTTCCCACTCATGCCCCCCCCCCTCCTGTGCTATCTGTGAGCGTGGCTTAGCTGGCAGTGGACGCCAGGTGAAGCTCATTGCCTAATCATCCTGCTGTAGTACTTAAGGCCGGCTCTGTGATCCACTAGTCCCCAGATTGTACAGTCTACTAGAGCGGTGTTGTGGCACTCCTGTCTCCCTGTAGTAATCTTGTTTCTGGTGTTGTGGCTTGTGTAGCCTTTGTGTTCTCTCTTGTTGCAGCCTGCCTTGCTTACTTGTGTTCGTGCTTCTTTTGCCTGCCAGCTCCCTCGCTCATGCATCGCTGATTACAAGGATTGGATTCAGCCTCAAATTGTTTTTTGGACTTTTTTTCCTCACTGTGATGGCTGCAGCCATGGCCCCACAACCAGCTTAAGAGCGGGAACCTCATGCCCTTATTTTTCCTTCGGATTAGTTTAAGTTTTTTATACACATTATACATTTGTTGTAAAAATTCCAGTTACAAATAATATAAAATAATTAAATGGTTAACTTTGAGAAATTTTATATTACAGACTGATGCTTCTGAGAGGCGTGTGGGGGTGGTGCTTCTACAGGGACCCAAGGAGGAGCGCCACCCTGGGGCATATCAGTCAGAAACTTCTACCCACAGAGGTCCGCTATTTGACAGTGGAAAAAAAGGCCATGGCAGTCAAATGGGCCATGGATTCTTTCAAGTATTACCTGATGAGCAGAGAGTTTGCTTGAGTCTGACCATAAGGCACTGCAGCTGGAGAGAATGAAATATACCAATGGGCGTATCACCAGGTGGTACCTTGCCATGCAGCCGTTTTGGTTTACAGTCCAGTACATTCCTCGCAAGTTCACCACTGCAGACTATCTCTCTCGCAGGCCCAGCAGAAGCTCTGCTTTTAGTCAATACTTTAGTCTCTCCTTAGATATTTGTGTATTATATCATATCTTTATTTCGTTAATGATTTTTTTTTTTTTTTTTTTTTAATTTTTGCAAATAAAAGCCCTTTTTTAATTTCCCCTCGTGACTCCTCAACTGCTTGGTCCCTCACACTCACCACATGGTCATCGTCACTGGGCACGCTCTGGAGAGCACACTGCACTTGGGTCTCCTCAAAGAACTCCCCTCCTATTGTCAACTGCACAATAATTGTATATAGTTGTAATTGTATATTAAATCACTATCGTATATCCTGTGTCATCTGCTTTGGGCTCCAACCTCCAGTGTCGTTCTGTAACATATTACAGAGTAGCCTAATTCCCCCTCAGGGGGTTGATAAAAGTATGTCTTCTTGCCACTGCAGTTTTTTTTTTTTTTTTTAAGTTGGTTATCACTCAGTGGGGAAATTAGATAGGATTTGTTTTTCACTTTTTCAATTTATTCTGATATAAACTACTGGAGATATCGGCTGATTCACAGCTGACGTGTTGACTTGTCCCAGTCAAAACACAAGTTTAAGAAAAATTCACAGCTTGTACCATACAAAGGTTTTAACCTCCCACTTGCATTGAAATGACTGCAATGAAAATGTAGTCCTGGGGGCTATTTCACAAAAGATAATAAATCCAGGATAATAAAGTAAGGCTTGACCTAGTCTAATCTGTGCAGCCTGGCTTGGTGAGTTTCACAAAGGCCGAGCCAGGGTGAGGAGAAGCAGCCTATTTGCTGACCACTGCTCTGAAACCGTCATCGTACCTTTCAAGGATTAGGCTTCTAATACACTTTAGGCTAATAATACACATATTAACCAATGTACTCTTTGCCTTAAAAGTGAGTAGAAGATAATTTTACTCAGGAAATTCACCATGAAGATCAATGTTCTACAACGCTAGAATGTGATGCACAAATATCTCATGGGCTAAAATATAAAGTTATCTTAACTTCCACCGCTCACTTTTAATGCAAAGTGTACAGCTGTTTGTTGTTAAAAATGACAAGTGACTTATTGAATGTTTTCAGTTAAGAGCAGTAGTTTGTAAATGTTATCTGCCGTGCTTTTTCTCACGTTTTTTTTATTGAGGACAAGTTTTCTTCTTTACATATTATATGCTTTGATCCATCGTATATACAGTATGGACATAAAAACAGAAAAACAGTGAAGAAATTTGACTCCAAAATCTAGAAACTATAAAGATAATTAAGTGATCACTGTAAACATGACTGTAACAGAGTACATTCATCAGTTATTTCCCCCCAAGCTAAATATAAGGTCAAGAACTATTGAGGTGTCCTCTCCCTGTTGTTGCATGAATAGAGTGTAGACTACAACACTATATAGTTATTGGTTTAGTGAACTAAAAGTATAATTTGGGAGGATTGTACAATTAGGTATATATGATCTTAAAATTGTACAATCCTCCCAAATTATATTTGGCAACTTTATCCGCCTTTTCTAATTATCTCAACAACTGCCGTAATATATTCATCACACTTCCAACAACACTATGGACAGCAGTCTTCATACAGCAACATAACAGTAACAATGTCACATGAATAATTATAAAAAATAATGGTCACAATTTTAAATAATACTAGTACCTAAATGAACAGGCTCCAGATTTAATAAATCCTGGCTGTTAGCCTGGTCGGGACCAGGCTAGCTGTACAGAATAAATCTCCAGGGTAACATACAGTAGGTGCCTCTCCTTTTGCGAAACCGAGTCAAGGCTAAATTGAGCCAGAATAACTGGGAAATCCCGGCTTAATCTCTTATCTTGGTTCATACAGCACATGGCGATTGTGTGTATATTTTGTATTTGAATTGTTTTGTCTTCTTAATGTGTTGTGTTTTCTTAATGAGTTGTGATCTATTTGCATATGTTCTCTTAAGTTGTATTGTGTTGGCCTCAGGGCAACACATTGTATTTCTGGCACACCACTTTGTTTACATTCATTCATCAACCATAAACACACAGCGGCAAGGTATAGTGAATGGTCTCTGTGGTAAAGCACACTGACAGAATGATAGAATCATAACCAAAACATTATTTCATAAACAGAGTAACATTAGTCAACTATGCTAATGGTATTGATAATTTTGCCAAACGTCGCTCTTGCTACTTTTTTAGCAGTTAATTACATTACATTAAAACAAGTATGTATTGCAATGCTATAGGCTTTGCATTATATTGTACATGTGTTTGTATTTTTTTTTTACATAGTAATACATAATATACATAACATAATTCAACTAAACAGTAAAGAAAAAACATCATTGAAGTTAGTCCCTTTTTCCTTTATTGAATCCTTGTGTAAAAAAGAAGTTTTGCAAAGGAAATTTGTTTTTTCTTTATAGCCCAAATTATGAAATGACCCATTTGGAAAACTTTGTTATTTCCATAGACAGCAAAAGAAATGGACAATGTGATCCTGTTGATTTCAACGGAGACCAGTGAAGTCTATTAGAAGCACTTTTTCGGTGAGGGCAGAGCGTCACTGAGCTTGACGACGTAGATGTGACGTGAGCAACGTGTCTGAAAGTTGGAAGTCTTCTGGTAGCTGTGCCAAGAGAAATCTCGATCATTCCCAATCAGCAGAAAAGGAGAGCGTAGGTATATGTAAGGAGATAATATAGGCACAGGCTAATTATTGCTAACTAACATGCTAGTTAACATTAGTAATTAAACCTAAACAGCTGATGTAAGTCCAAGCTGCCTGCGAGCTTACCTTGTACTATACGGTGATGCCTCTACTGTGCGACAGTAAGTCGTGGTTATGACACAATCGTTTGCCTATTTTTACAAAAATTATAGTGGAAATTCTATGAAAATTACAGTTCTGTTTTCTTTTTTCTTTTTTCTTGTGACCCTGTGAAGAACGCTGAGATGATATACTGTTATTCAAGGCTCTAGATAAGCTACATAAACATGAATTTGAATTAGCCGCAGTTTGGCTATGATTTGCAGCAGACAAAACAATTTTGCATCATTTTCTCTCCATCTCTGGAGCTGGTGCAGAAGTCTAGTTTTATGCCCAACGATGCAACAAAAAACTGCCTACTCCAGCAATTCTGTTATATTACTTTACCCATGTTATGGTCAATTATCTCAATTTCATTTCATCCTTTTGGTGTTATGTGCTTTGTGAATGTTGATTATGTATGTATTTTATCTCAATCATTGTAAATCTGTTTTATAAGTTTTGAAACACATGTTTTTAGTTTTCTTTCTGCTTCTGCCTTCTAGACTAGCACACTCCTACAGAAGAGAGGCACAGTTTAGTAAATGAACAGCTCTGCAATGAGTTATAGGGAAGGATATAATTTAATGTCTGAAGAATTTACTCTTTTTCCTTGAGTCAAGAGTTCCATTAATCCACTCATTAGTTCCTTCCTAATTAATGTCTTTAGGCATTGAGCACAGGCAAACTGTTTCACATGTGAATTCACGCAAACCGGGTCCACTCAAGCGCTGCTTCCCCCCGTGATGGATTACTACACAGTCGATATATTTAAGAGTGAGCAAGGTTGCAATTGAGTTTAGCCTTAACTAACAACGTTTTCCTATTGTTAACCGAACACAAAAGGCAAGTTCTGAGAGGAGCACTGTCAACAATAAGCTGTTCAAAATCAGGAAGACTTGTCAAGGGCAAGAAGAGGTGATGATTTGTTTTACTCCAACCCCCACCCACTGCATCAATGCTGTACAGCTTTTAACAAGTGCCCTGCTTCACAGGGCATAGACTACTATGTTATTAATTTTGCATTCACTTTCCCGAACATTGAAAAATGCCTTTTTTTAAATTTTGCTACTAATTTATAAAACAATGGCTTTTTTGGGTTTCAAATGCCTCCCACATAAATACATCACATTCTAGAGATTAGATTGAAATTTCTGCCACACTAAAATGTTACTTGAGATATTAGAAATGCTCTTAAATCATTGCATAAAATACACGTATGTGAAGTAATGTCATATCGGATTGTTGTTGCATCCATATATTTACCTCTGCTCATCTAATTACTGAAAATCTATTTATTTTTTTACGTCACACTTACCAAAATAATGTATGTAAATCTTATTTAATTATGTATTTAATTGCTTAATAAACATATAATTTCCAGGTGGCAGAACAAGAAGTTGTAAACATTCAGGGCTTTGCCCATTTACAGCAGCAATATGCACTATTTTCTAAGCCATTTCAGATAATAGAATACCTTAAAATCTGATAGTTGCCAAGTAAAAAAAAACATCCTTTAGACTCTAGTTCTTATTGTGTATCTAATTGTTGTAAATCTGTTTTTATCGTTTTGAAACCAGAACACAACATATGTTGAGGATGACTCATTTTCAGTCGTGCCACCTAAACGTAGGCTAAAATTGTCTGATATTTAAAGTATTGTAGGAATTTGTTGAAACAGCATTACTATTCTTGAAACCAATTTGTGTGATACTTTGCTGGAGTACAGTTTACAAATGCTGACCTGTGCCCATCTAATGAAAGCAACACTTAACAACAAAAAATATGCCCTACAAAACAATTTAAGTGTTCTGAAGTTTCTATCAATAGGACAACATCCTTTGTTTATGCCTTCCAAAACTGGTATAAATCACTTATCAATTTGCAATGAAGGCTGGTTAAGGTTCATGTACAAAAACAACCTGGTTACGGTTAGGGAAAGATCATGGTTTGGTTTTCCTGCTCCAGACTAAGAGACCCCTTCCTCTTCTGTGGTGTGTCTTGGTCAGCACGGATCTTTCTCTTTCCGCTCCTGGTCGTGACATAATTGGGCTCTGTGGTGCTGCTGGAACCTCTCTGTTTATTAATTTACTGGCCTTGAGTATTTCCATTTTATACTACGTTATACTGCTACTTTATGCTACTATTTATGTGACAGCCATAGACTGGTAAGTTTCCTTATAAATGTAAAATATTTATAAAACTAACTAGTCTAAACTAACTAACATATAATAATGTTACATGTATAATACATTATTATGATAGACAGGGGTAAAAGAAGTACTCAGATCCTTTAATAAAAAAGGATAGTTTGGATATTTTAAAGTGAGGTTTTATGCGGTACTTATCCATAGTCAGTTTGCAGTAGATGGCTGTCGGCATGCCCCCAGTTTGAAGAAGCAAACAGGAGTATCATCAGGAAGCTAAGCAATGTGCTGCTGTGGACAGGTGGCAGTCCACAGCAGTCATATCCAGAGATGGCAAAAGTACTCACTTCCTGTACTCAAGTAGAAGTACAGATACTTGTGTTAAAAAAACTCTGATAAAAGTATAAGTACTGATTTAACTTCTTTACTCAAGTAAAAGTAACAATATACAGGCTTGGAAATTTATTTTAAGTATAGAAGTAAAAGTAGCCTTGTGAATGACAACCATTTTTTTATACAAAGCTACCTTGACCACACAAGTGTTACTAGAGAGCACGCTGAAGAACTTTAGTGGACATGAAAAAAAAGCTCTTTATATACCGTTGGCTGCATTTTAAATGGATGTCTGTCAATAGGCAAAAATCACATTTATGATTATTGTGAGAGAGACTGTGACTCCAGGTTAATAAGATTCTGACTGAGAAGCAAGATATGAATTCAATTGTGATTCTGTGAGAATCCACAGATCCAGTTTCTCTTTTTTAATCTTCCCCTTCACATTTAAAGGAATCTACATGTAAGAGTGTGTGTTCAAATATGGCTTCTGGAAAGAAAATAAAGGATAAAATATGAATTACTAAACAGACATTAATTAAGAAGTTCCTCATACTTTTAGAGTTATGCAACACATTAACCAGGAGTCATTCTTGATGCCTACTATCTGAAACATTTCTCTCAGATAAGACCGAGGATGATTGGGAATGTCTTGTTGCTTGTCTCTGGGATCTCCGTTCTCTTCATTTTCAATCATGTTGGCGTCCATACTACTATGTGCTAACGTTACCGCCATTAAGCTGCACTGATTTGTAATGGTGCGTCAGGTGCAACGTATATCTCCGTCCAATTAGATTTAATTAGGTATTGTTGATGCTAAAATTAATAACAGTAACTCCAATAAAATAATTTGTTTGTAAATATAAAGAGGAGAAAGTACGTATATTCATGTTAAATTGTAAGGAGTAAAAGAAAAAAGTCATCACAAAAATAAAGAGTAAAGTTAAGTAAAAACATCATATAAATCTTGTTACTTCCCATCTCTGGTCATATTTACATTTATATTTTTATTTAAGGGTCCGAGTACTTCTGCCAGCAGTGGGATTAACTTCATGTGGAACTGCAGCTTTTCTCCCAGAGGCTGGAGAATGAAGAGTTGTATACTCGCTCTCACAATCCATGTGGATGAGGAACAAGGTGAAAACACGATTACTTGGTAGTAAAGAGCGAGCCAACACTTCTGAGATTGTTTAGTGTTTGGGATTTCTGACACAGAATGTTCTAATGTGTTGTATTATGAGCTCATCATTATCATGTTTTTGGTATGCTGCTATAAAACTGTGTTTGTGTGTGTGTGTGTTTGTGTGTGTGTGTGTGTGTGTTTATATGGCTGAATCCCATTTCTCTGTCTTACCCCTTCCCCTTCCCCTACCCCTTCGTCTTACCCCTAGCCCTTGTCTGAATACATTGATTTTCATACTAAAAGTTATGTTTAAAATGACTATTCATTCATTGATTATATGAAAGAATAATTTCAGCTTCTTTTAATTGTCGGGTGGGGTGGGGTCAACCAGCCCCTTTACAGTAGACACCAAAGCACTTTTCCTCCCTTACAGGTTGGAAGTGGAATTGTCCATTACTGTTATCATTACTGTTATTCTTATGTCTCATTCGAATGAGTTAATGAACCACTGAAACAATTTTGGAAACATTATTTAAAGGTACAAAAGAATCTTTACTGTTGGATCGATTGATATTGAAATCAATCAATATCAATAAATATCGTCTCTGTTGTATTACTGTGTTGCAAAGTGGGATGTAATCAATGAAAAAACAATGCCATCTGGCAGAAAAAAACTTGTTTTTGAGGAGCAGGGGAGTCCGGGGGACCCCCAGGGGTTCTTGAGGGGATTCCAGGGAGACCCCAGCATACAATAAAACATCTAAAGGCAAATATCCTATCAGATGGGGAAACATGGGAAACAATCCTATCAAATGTGAGTCCATGGTCTAATACACAGGTGCAGTATCTGTGCAATGGGATTGAAGCAACCCCTTTACAGTGTCAGCATAAAATATAAAAATACAAAATATAAGGAAATAAAATACAAAAAAATAAAGTATAGATAGGTAGTCCAGAGTGGAGTCCTGAGTCCTGATGGTTAAATATTAAATATGGCACTGTATGAAATTGCACAGAATTCCAGTGTCCTTTTAGGTATTATGTAACAGTATTGCACAGTAGGAGGGAAGAAGAAAGTCCAGGGGGGCCGGGGGTAGGCTGTGAAGTGAAGTCAGTGCATGTGTGAGTTCAGAGTGATTATGGCCTTTGGGAAGAAACTGTTCTTGAGTCTGTTTGTCCTTGTTCTGATGCACCTGTAGCGCCTTGCTGAGAGCAACAGGTCAAACAGATCAGAGCCGGGGTGGGAGCTGTCCTTGAATAGATTATTGTTATTGCTGTTTATTATTCTAGAATTTTCAATGTCAAATACATGTATGCACAGCACATCGTAGTGAGAATCTTCTGCATTAAATCAACGGCGTGGCTATGTATGTAGGTGCAGTGAAGGAAAAAAAGTATTTGACCCCCTGCTGATTTGGTATGTTTGGCCACTTACAAATGCATGTCAAACACGTTATAAATTGATTTGCATTTTAATCAGAAAGATTTCTGACTCCCAGGTGTCTTTTCTACAAGTAACATGCTGAGATTAGGAGCACACTTGTAAAGGGAGTGCTCCAAATCTGAGTTTGTTACCTGTATAAAAGACACATGTCCACAGAAGCAGTCAATCGATCAGATTCCAAACTCTCCACCATGGCCAAAACCAAAGATATCGCCAAGGATGGCAGGGACAAGATTGTAGACCTACACCAGTCTGGAATGGGCTACAAGCCGCTTGGTGAGAAGGTGACAACAGTTGGTGCGATTATTCAAAAATGGAAGAAACACAAAATAATTGTCAATCTCCCTCGGCCTGGGGCTCCATGCAAGATCTCACCTCGTGGAGTTGCAAAGATCCTGAGAACGGTGAGGAATCAGGCCAGAACTACACAGGAGGATCTTGTCAATGATCTCAAGGCAGCTGGGACCATAGTCACCAATTGGTAACACACTACGGCGTTTAGGGACAGGAAAACACTGCATCAAAGGGACGATGGACGGGGCCATGTAACGTCAAATCTGAGATGAGAACCTCCGTCCCTCAGCCAGGGCATTGAAAATGGGTCGTGGATGGTATGACAATGACCCATAACACACGGCCAAGGCAACAAAGGAGTGGCTCAAGAAGAAGCACATTATGGTCCTGGAGTGGCCTGGCCAGTCTCCAGACCTTAATCCCATAGACAATCTGTGGAGGGAGCTGAAGGTTTGAATTGCCAAACGTCAGTCTCGAAAACTTTATGACTTGGAAAACATCTGCAAAAAGGAGTGGGACAAAATCCCTCCTGAGATGTGTGGTGAAACATCTGACCTCTGTGATTGCCAACAAGGGTGTTGCCACCAAGTCCTAAGTCATGTTTTGCAGAGGGGTCAAATACTTATCTCTCTCATTAAAATGCAAATCAATTTATAACGTGTTTGACATGCGTTTGTCTTCAAATGAACCATTAAAATATAGAACTGATCCTTTCTTTGTAAGTGGGCAGACAAAGCAGGGGATCAAACACTTTTTTCCTTCACTGTACATGGAGATATCCACCCTGACGTGCACCTCTCAAAAAATGTAACTACACATCGCAGCGACACGTGCCGCTCAGCAGTGACTTGGTAGCGTTGCATTTCCCCCGACTCATTTCTGGGTCCTCCTTCTCCATAAACAACATAAAGGAGAGGGGTCACTTTTCCTGCTCCAGATTTCCCACTATGGTCAGAAACCCCAGGGGAGATACGTTGTTTCTCTCACGACGCACAAGACTCGGCACTCGCGCCGAAGCTAATCGCCATCATTCTCTCACTTGCTCTGCCACACACTGTCCACGCACACATGCCGGCCCTGCTATTCTTTTAAAGAGTTTGACTTAGACAACAACGCACAAGTATAAACTTCAGGCCACTTACGTAGGCTAAGGCTAAAGCTCTTTAGTAGCTGCTATTGCCTCACCACTGTCCATGCCTGTGTGGGAATTCGTCATCACCTCTTAACAACGTGGATGACAGAATGTTACTGAAAGGGCTGTTGGGACCAATAATGAAAAAAGTCTACCTGATTCAACTTTGTGGCTACTTGTAAATGCTTTCACCTCAAATGTTATAAAATGAATCAAATGTATAAATAACTAATTAGGCACATTGCATTTCCATTTAGAAGGCTGGGGTGTCCAATGTAAGCCATAATGTCCACAACACCACAGTGCCCAGAACATATGATTTGCTTCACCTTGTATTTTGATTACAAGTGTAAGTTTAAGTCCCACTTTTAGGAGGCCTGCATGGCAGTTACCTGTCCCCCATCCCCTTTTCCTTCACCACCTGCTTGTAGGTCAGAATTAGCTTAATACCCATTCATATTAATTTTAACCCCTGATTTGGCTGCATTGTTTCTTCCCGTTGAAGAGATGGTACTGGGGAGTCTACTGTTGTGTGTAATGAGTAGGTTTTTATAATATTTTTTAGGTATCGACCGAATTGCCTGCACAATATTGAATTGTCAGCAAAATATCAAGTTGCGAAAAATGCCTCTTCATTCAATACCCAATTTCAATAACTATGGAGCAAATCGTTTTGGCGGCAAAGTGAGCCAATAAGCATGAAGCATGCTTCTACCATCGTAAAGATACGGGGGAAAACCTTGATGTTACATAGACCCGTAGTAGAAGCTGAAAATAAGTAAAGGATTTGTGTCTTCCTTTTTGTTAAATGGATTTTTATAAAATTGGTATTGAAAAAGCGTATCGATAAGGAACCGGTATTGTAATGTCTGTAGATATCCTTACAGGCACATAATACTTAGAAGACAACCACACGTGAGTTCTCTCTGTGTTCGGTGTATTAGCGTGCCAGCATGAACAACAACCACCACAACATCTGCTCTATCTCTTCTTCGGCTCTCAATGGCCTGGGCTAGAACAATGACACCTTTAGGTCACTACCTGTCATTACACCCCCCCAACCCCCAAATATCTTGGCCTTCTAAGTTAATATGAACTGTTAGTATAAGCAATAAACACTTGTGTTTTACAACAATAAATATATATCTATATATATGTAGATATATATTTCTTGTTGTAAAACACAACTGTATTACTAACTTCAGACCTCAATGGTGGCTAATGAAAATAACAATTCCTCATGTTGATACTTTTACAAATAACAAAGTGCATTTTTTTAAAAACAATAAATCAGCACTAAATCAAACATCCTCCTCCTTTTTTTCTCTTTTTTTCAAAGTTCATGGGGGCGTGCTCACTCTGCCAGAACGAGTGATGGTTACAGTCCCTTGTGTGGTGTTGGAAGTGTTTTGTGTCTCAGTACCATGTGTATCTTCAGTGTCCTTGACCTCAGAAGCAAACTGGTCAAGGCTTTAACTGATGGGTGTGATCGGCTTGGGTGTGGCTTGCAGGTGGCACCAGTTCCTCTTGTAGCGCTTGCCCTGTGCTACGATACGATATAGGACCTTGGAGTAGAATGGGTGCTGTAAACGACAGCAGGTATTGTACACTGTTTTTGAAGGTTAAGTACGGAGCTGTGGCTAGTGTAGTCTTTAAGTTCCTGAATGCCTCGCACTGTATTGTTAGGGTCGGCCCTGATGCCTGCCTTGTCAATTAGGTGAATCTGTCTCTGTTTGAAATTGCACTTTGCCTGGTTCAACTTGATGATCTTGATGATCGATGATCTTCAACACCTCTGCCAGGCGTCAGTCGTGTTGCTCCTGTGGAAGGCACATCTCCCAAACGGATTGATGAAAGTGGTGAGCATCCTGCTTTCCTCATGCAGGGCAATCTGATAAAATCCACTGCTGTGTGGAATGACGTGAACCCTTTTGAAACGGCTAGCCATGGCATTATTTCCTCCACCATGCATAGGACATACTTCTCCTCTTTCACCGCTGTGGCTTACCAAATCTCCCACACTCCTCTTTGTGTTGGTTCCCTGACTGCTCTTCCCATGTCAACGGACCTTTTTCCTATACTGTCCAACCTTCCCTTTGACCGTTGGGCAGCTGAGGCGCCGGTTGATTGGTTTGAAAATTAACCTGCCGTGTTATTGCCTCTGTCTGGCGCACATGTTCAATCACTTGCGTCAACGTCAGGTCTGCTTTGAGCTGGAACGGCAAAGTGGCGGTCACTACCTCTCATTACATGTATCAAAGTCATAGTATTGGTATTGATACCGGTGTCAGAACTTTTTGAAGATTCCCAGCCCTACTTTAGTTCTTTTACGAACTGCCATGACACTGGGCTGCTCTGGGGGACCCAACAATGGAAAATGAAACGCCACACTTGGGACGGTGACAACAACAACTCGCGCCAGGACACAATCCATGGGCTTTGGGGGACGCAACAATGGGTAAATGAAACGCCACATGCCGGCAACAACAACGGGATGGACCACCACACACGGGACGTGATCCCCAGGCGGACAACAACGGGACGGTTGTGGTTAGGAAGAGATTAACGCGGAAAGGAACTGCAACACGCTGGACACAATCCCTGGTCTCCTGGGTAAAAGTCCTGTGTTGTTTGACCCATCCACCACCCCAACCAACCTCCCTGTGCGGATTTTCAGCTTTTCAATACTACTCGCCACATTATTGTTCTGTGATCACGAACTAGGCTTCTCATTAAAATACAATACTTCAAAATGCGTAATGAACACACAAAAATAATGACATTAACGTGACCTGTACACTAATTAATTGATTAAATAACATGGCCCTTTGACAAACTGCCTTGAGACCGGGCTGTACTGTAGGGTACAAAAGAGTAGAGTACATTGCCTACATTTTTAATATCTTGTGGTTCAATCATTTAAAGATGACACCACGGTGTCAGTCAGTGGTTAAACATACCAGCAGGGGGCACGAGGCAATAAGACAATTCACAGATATGATTTATGACCTTCTTCAAGCAATCCATCATTAAGTGCAATGCTAAGCCAGGTCAGTTGATTAATTTTCCTCAGTAAATTTTAAGAAGCTGCATGTTATAGGCATCAGAGCGATAGATAAAGATATTTTTTCTGTTTTGACCTTGTAGGACGACACTGAGGAAAACCCCTGCCTTGTCTGCTTTCTGTCCGTTCCATTGTAGTCGTTCTATTTAATTTCCCTTTTCTAAGTGGTTTGTTGTGGTTGCGCCCCGGCTTGCTCAAGGACAGACATGAGGACACTGAATGCAGGCTGTTTAGCACAAAATCTCACTATTCTTTTTCATTGTGACATGATGCCCCGGCGCTCTCACCTGTTCACACTGCTCTGCTTGGAGGTATAAATTAACCAATTAGTAGCTGTGTATCATTGTTGGAAGCCAGGCCTTTCTTAAAGATTTCATTGGTAAGAGTATGAGGGAGCTTATTATGGAAGATTATTAGTGTCAAAATGATTGGAAATACCACAAACGTTAATCAATCTTTAGTCAAACGCACACAGGGACAGATCCATATTACAAGCCAGGTTTTGAAGAAAGAACCCTGATTTTTTTTTTTTGCAAATGCTAAAAGATTTAATAAAACACTCCAAAGTCAGTGAAAGTAGAGATCCGAGCTTATGTTGTCAAGATCAAGATCAAGATTAACTTTATTGTCCCATCGTGGGAAATTTGTCTTGGGGCACTATATATAGTGCTTTATATATATATATATATATATATATATATATATATATATATATATATATATATATATATATATATATATATATATATAGTATGGAATCAAAACAAAATATATGTATACAGCTTCGTTTTTGTGTTGTCAGAGAAATTCATCCTAGAAAACAATGTTGAGAAAGCTTCTAATATGGGAATCTGAGTTTAGTCGCATTTTTCCTGCTTTCGTTTTTTAGTTTCCTGACACATGTAGAAGGCAGAATAGATTGTTTAAATAGCAACAACCTTGTCCGAATATGACCTTTATGTGAACTGAGCTTTTATCTCTCTGTTTTCCCTGCTGATTATTGCATTCATTGTGTACTTCATATCATAAAAGGTCTGTTTCTTTTTCATTTTTAATGTCATGGTAAATTTTATCATTAAGACAGTGATGGAACTTTTAACAAATACTGGGTTTGTAATTTGTAATCCTCTATCATATAAAATGAGAAGCTGTGCTGCTATGGTTTAGTAGTAATTGTAAAAAAAATAGAAAATGTTGCAGGGGGTAGGAAGGCAACATGACACAACAGAATTGGCTGTAAACTATGGTAAAATGTTTTGGAAAATGGGACAATTTTGGGCTGATTTCTTCTAATTAGACTGGATGTCCAACTCAGTGTGTGAGAAAAAGGATGTGTGTCATCACAAATGTGGAGTTTGCTGTGCGTCGTGTTAGGGAACACGCATCAGCCGCACATTATACAGAGACAAGAGCTATAAGGTACAGTAGCCAGGACGTGCGGATCCAGGGAGAAAAAATGGCTGCTTTTCTGAAGAGTTGATGCATTACAACAAAGGAAGTACCCAGTGGCATATCCTGATGAGCTAATATGGGTCAATGTCAGCCTCAGCATTCATTTGGGGTTGGATTTCTTGTGTTTTCTGCCATGAATTTTGGGTATGTTTGAATTGAAAAAACTCAATCTTTATCTGGCAACAGTGTTCATAGCACTAATCCTACATTTCCCATTAACATTATGTCCTTCATCCATCAATCTTCATCTGCTTATCCGGTATCGGGTCGTGGGGGGAGCTGTTCCAGCAGGGGACCCCAAACTTTCCTTTCCCAAGCCACATTAACCAACTCTGACTGGGGGAGATATAATCTCTCCACCTAGTCATGGGTCTTCCCTGAGGCCTCCTCCCAGCTTTACATGCCTGGAACACCTCCCTAGGGAGGCGCCCAGAAGGCATCCTTACCAGATGCCCGAACCACCTTAACTGGGCATCTGGGACATTATGTCCTGGCATTTCATATTACCGTTGGATGTGATATGCATGCACAGTATCGATTAGGAGCTACGCTGTAATGGAGGATACAAACAGAATGGTGCGAAACAAACCAGAGGAGCTGAAATTAAAGAAAAGAAAAGGTTCCCATAAATATAGTTTTCTCCTCAACGCAACGGGCCTGGGTTTGACATGTCATTCTCCCCTCTCTCCCATTTCATGTCTTCAGCTGTCCTGTCAATAAAGGCCTAAAAATGCCCCAAAATAATCTTAGAACAGTAATGTGCTTAGGCAAAACCTAAACCAATGTTAATGTACATTTCACAGTATCTTACTGGTTTAATGTTATACAGGATCATACTGTAAATGGCAATGCATTCTGCCAAAGATAGAAATATTACAGCATTATCAGCGGATGTTACAGATTACAGGTATTTACTATCAATACCAATGCATTGGGGATTACACTGCAGCCACACTGCAGTTTGTACATTCAAACAGTAATAAACGATATGTATATTAACAGTAGATATCCTTAAGTCCTTATGTTCTTAAATATTAACATCCTTAAAACAGCATGCAAACTGTAAATGGCAAAACTGCTGTCAGGACATTACTATTATTAAATGTTCTGTAAAAGGTTTAACAGTGTGAACGAGGCTAAAACTCCATAGAGCTGTAGAGTTCTTTGTTAATTCTTCTTAATAATTCTCTATGATTTCTGCACAAACAAGTTTTTATTTTTTATTTTTTACATTCCACAAGGCCATTAGTTTCAGTACTTCATTGGGTGATTCACTGTGTAATTCTGATTTAAGTTTAGCACTATCATCAGGTAAGACTACAATTTTATTTCATGTTTTTTTTTGGCTAATGAGATAATTCTGTCTTCACAGCGTCTCAGTCTGTTTGCTTTACGCAGAACCAGTGCTTCTGCGTAAGTGTGACATTAGATAGGCCCTGTTTCTTTATAGTTCAGTTTATGATTATTTAACTCATGTTACATAACTGTATTATTCACAGGATAGAAGACGGCAGCAACAAGGGATCGTCAAGCTCAGAATCTGAAATCTTACAAGTTGTGGACAAATTCTCCACAGCATAGAAACACATTATCCTGTAGCTTTCACCCAGAGTGATTGCAGTGCTATCTTTTTTTTTTTTTTTTATCCACAAAGATCCTGCCACTCCAGCAGAAAATGGTTGTCGTATGGGGAGGGGAGGGGAGGGGGGGGTCAAATTGAACAAAATATAAATGATGAAGTCAAAACACGAGCCAGGCCTCAGCCTTTCCCCTTTATTTATTTTACAAATATATCTGAGAGACAGAGACAGAGCTTGTCTGATGCTGGGGCTCCGCTGACCTGTAGCCACAGCACACTTGCAAAACAAAATCATGCCAGAGACAAACAGCAGATAGGCCATATTTCTAGGCCCCAGTGACAGAGGGGCCACGGCTCAGCGGGGGCCACCTGATCCAGTCAGCCTGGCTTGTGGGCTGGCCTGTGCTCCCTAATAGTCAGATGAACACACATAAGCTAAGGGAGGCCCTTGCAGTGACTCTGGGAGGTCAGGGGTGGAACATATTGATAGATAGAAGCTCTCCCTGTATGCACTCTCTGCTGAGCAAACAATCTGATGGCAGAGATGTGCTGTGCAGGTTTTTTTTACCAGAGGTGGGGCAACTTTTGACAGGGTAATGGGTTCATTTAGATTGCTAATCTTTGCATTAAGCTGTTATGACTACCCTAACTACAATGACTGATAATTAACCCTTGTGTGGTGTTCGGGTCTGTGGGACCCATTTTCAATGTTTGCTAAAAGAAAAATTATGCTATTTATTATTTTTTGTAAACTCATTGGCCTTGGCTCATTTTCTGTAAAGAACATACAAGATAACCAATTTTAATAACTGCACACGGTACACTCCCCCTACACATAACTATTACATACGAGGTGTTCGTGTCTACTGGACCCGAGTGTAATTAAATGTAGGTGCTATGAGACTATGTCTTTCTGCACCTGCTATTCTCACACAAAGTCACACCATTGTAACATTTCAGGAACTTTCACCTGTTCTATTAATTTCTAAGAAATAAGCACCAATATTGATCAAAAAAAATTTTTTTTCTTAAACCTTTTTTATAATTGAATTTCCTTGAAAAAAACACCCAGAAATGATCATATGATCATAAATGTGACCTCATAGGGGTAAATGGCAAAAATGAACAATAAATGATGTGTATATCATTGGTATTTTTCCATAAATTGTTATGTCTGTATTGATTTAAAAGTTTAACGTGGTGGCTCCACCCGAGAACACTGGCTGTGTTACAAAAATATGAACACCACAAAATTGTTGATAACTGACAGGACATTATTGTATTTAAAATTTACATTCATCATTCATTTAAACTGATTATATCATAGGAAATACATGTACTCTCTCTTAGGGTAAGTGTATCACCTAAATGTATTGCCAACACTCAAGATTATTGATAATGTTGCCACATATAAATTACTGTAGGTACCATAAGGCAGACACAAACTGCTGCAGAAAGGCCTCATGAACCCTTAAAAACATGACCCACAATCACACAAAACCATACATGCACAATATAGCTTTTATTATCTTTCTAATAAGTCATAGTTTTTTGTAATGAGACCCAGTCCCAGTGATGAGGCCTATTCACCAACAGGGGGTGCCAAATTCAGAATGTTGTTTTTTCTCCTTTTCTGCATAAAGCATGCACACTTACACTTACCTCTACGTCTGACCCCTTATTGTACAAACAAATCTATTTGCAACCGAGCAAGAGCCTTATTGTTAAACTGTTCACATTTAGGATCCATGCTGCTAACCTGATCTTTGACATTGCATGTTGTCTATATTTTGGATTTGCATTGTATTATCATTTTTAGGTTGCACGCCTACTTTGCATTGCAACTGCTGCACAGCATTTTCCCTCCGGATGAATTAATTTCAATCTATCTTGAAATATCATTTAGCTTTTTGATTTTATTGTCTTGTTTCATAAGATAAGATAACAAGTATGTAATGTCATTATATTACAATGACAACAACCAAAATTGTGAATGCCCTTGCCAGTGGTACTTAAACAAAACTATATTGCACACATTGTTAAAATGAATGTAAGAACAATAATAAAATATGATAAAATGTGAGAAATTAGTTGAAGAGTCATTACGTGTGTGTTTTTTGCCTTTACAGTCAACATCAAGGCATGTGTCACATGATAATTACCCAGGGGCCTGTGGAGAGACTTTAGTTGTGTGTTGAGTTTTATTTTTTATTTTAATTATCTACTTTATGTTTCTTATTGGATAGCCAAGTAGAGAAGTGACAAGAGATGAGGGTAATGAACCTCTTCAACATTTCCTCCTAACATTGTGGTGAAATGAATTCTGGAGTAAATGGCTAGAGGAACTGACTTTAATCCTTAAGGTTAATTTAATCTGGCCTCAGTTTCAGGATAACAGCAAACGACCAACAGATTTCCTAGAAATTTCAGCAACATACCAGGAAGTAGCATAACAATTTTATTCTTCCAATAAAAGGTTTTAGAAAAGAGGTCAGATTTGTTAAATGCCATCTCTTCCCCACTATCAATCCAAACGTTTTAGATGCCTACTAGCAGGGTCTTTAATGTTTGTTTTTTAAAGCCAAGCCCCCTTAAGTGAAAGACAGATGGCACAGGGACCCTCTACTACATCTCTTTTATAAAATTGAGTTACATATTAAACTTGGCCTGCAATAACGTGTGGGCAGCCTAAAACCTTTATACCTTTTTATATAATATTTATAATATACTAAGCTATTGACATAATAATAGTTAGTTTAATGGTTTAATGTTAAACATATATGTGGAACAAATCTGTTTATTAACTGTAACTGTGGATGGTTACCTTAACAACTACTAGGGTTTTTCCCACTAAGCCAAATGAATGTAACTAAAAAAGACCTTTCTCAGATCTAATGATTGTAGTAAGACTTCTTCTTACTTCTTTTCTTTAAGGGGCTGTATGTCAGACACATTTAAAAGTGACATATAGTCACCTTAAGCTTTTTGAGTGATGTATTTATGATTTGCTTTAGCTTTTCCAACATTTCAGACACAGATATGGCGATAATAACGGTCCAAAACGATATGAAAAAGAGACGCTGTGACCACAGAGGCCCAAAACAACCTCAAAGGAAACAGATATGACCATAAAGAGACACAACATGGCTACACAGAGACACAAACTGTATGGGATTTATTGAAAAAAGTAACATTTTCTTCAAGAAGGACACCTAAACCCTGTGCTAAATAAGCACACCTAAGTCTTCCCTGGGTATGCACAGTAGAGGCCAGTAAGCCTGTCATCAATGTTTTTGTTTGTTTTTTCCCAAATGATTTATATTTGCTAATATGTTGTATTAATATTGAGGCATTGTTATTTATTTATTTTACTTTAAAAAAATCAACAATAATTTGGCCTGGACCCCCTGTTTAAGATCTCTGGCCTATAGTGCTGGTGTGTCTACATCTCATCGCTGCTAATAGTCCTGTTCTTCTTTACCTAAACCCAGCTGATGTAAACACTTCCACCACTGCCTTTGAGCTATTTGCCTCAGATGAAGCCAGACGAAATCACCTCGTCACTGTTTAAATATTTGTAAAAACCCACAGACAGGGGAAAAAAAAGGGACCAATAGCATTGGTTCATGAAAAGAAATTCAAATGACAGGCAATGACAAATGACAATATAGAGATAAAAGGTTTCTGCCCGATAGCGACAATAGGCTCCTCAATCGGCTCATATAATAATAATTACAGGATTTAACCCCTGAAGGAATGAATGACATGCTTCAGAGGCCCATCCTCAGTCAGGCCTAATTGAGGTGTTATTAACAGTAGGTTAGGCGTCCATTAGTATACAGGTTTGAATGTGTATGATACAGTGGTGGAAGAAGTGTTTAGATCCTTTACTTAAGTAAAAGTACTAATACCGTACTGTAGAAATACTATGTTAGAAGTAATAGTCCTGCATTGAAAATGTTACTAAAGTGAATGTAGCCAGGTATAATCGGGAAAATAGAATAGAATAGTACACAGTACCTGTGCAATGAAATTGGAGCAATCCCTTTTCAGTGTTGACAAATAACAATACCATAAAGATAACAATATAAAATATCAAAAATATAAAGTCAAAAATATAAAAAAGTCAAAAATATAAAGTGTAGGTAGTGCAGAGAAAGAAGAGGCGGGAGGGGGGGCTGGTGCACAGTCCTGAGTCCGGAGAACAACTGTATACATATATAAAATAGCTTTGAATACACATTGTGTAAAGAAGATAAGTATTAACAAATAAATAAATATTGCACAGTAATGAAATGGTTGAGTACTAAGTAATAAATAAATATTGCACAGTAATGAAATGGAATGGTTAATATATTAAATATTGCACTGTATGAAATTGCACAGATTCCAGCGTCCTTTGAGGTATTTTATAACAGTATTACAGTATTGCACAGTCAGAGGGAAGAAGAAGAAAGTCCGGGGACCGGGGGCAGGCTGTGGTTAAATGTAGTAAATTAAAAGAAAAATCCATTTTAGAAAGTGGAAAGGATCCAAACAGTTGTGTGTTTGATGGTCTAATAATTTCAGCTGGACTTGTAGGCCGTTATATTGTTGACTAGTTTCATTTATATTAAAACATCAGATTTAATGAACTAAAAAAAAAAAAAATCTTCTGCAAAGTAACAAGTAACTAAAGCTGTCAGATGAATGTAGTGGAGGAAAAAGTAAAAGTTCTTTCTGAAATGTAGCAGAGTTAAAGTAGAAAGAAAAAAAGACTCAAGTAAAGTACAAGTACCTCAACATTTGGACTTAAGTACAGTACTCAAGTAAATGTACTTAGTTACATTCCACCACTGATAAGATCAGAATCAGAAAAGATTTTATTGCCACAATAAGCTACACTTATGTGGAATTTGCCTTGGTGAAAGGTACACAAACCAATAAACAAACATGTTAAACATTAATATGAATTGAACAATAAATACAGCAACAAATATATACATACAAAATAACTGTTACACAAGGAAGAAGAGGCTGAACGATAAGACATTTTAAGGTTATGAAAGGTTTATCTAGACCAGGGGTCTTCAACGTTTTTCAAGCCAAGGCATGATTTATTTATATTTTGTTACAATCATGTCTTAAACATACGTGTGTCACAGTGACTCCTTATCTGTGGATGGCTGCCTTAGTGACTACATTACCTACGGGCCAATAAGCCTTTCATTAAGCTTTCTTTTCACAAATAGATGATTTATATGTCCTATATGTTGGATTTATGTTAAAGTGATCATTTTCAGGTTCATAATTGTATTTATAGGTTATATAAGAATAGGTTTTAAAAAAACTCCATATTTTTGTCATACTGCACATTGCTGCAGCTCCTCTTTTCACACTGTGTGTTCCATCTTTGTTAGGATTCGCACATGCGCAGTAGCTAGGTTAGGACTGCTAGCCAGTCAGAAGCAGAGTATGAGGGCGTGCCACGCTAGCAGCTAGGCGAGCATTATAACGCGTGTTACAAAGCGCCTAAGCGCTGGACAACAATAGAGCTGTTTGGAGCAGTGTTTTCTCTGGAACAAGACATTTTTATGTTTTGATAAAAAAAATGTCCTTCAGTAAATCTGAGGGTCCCGGACCCCCTGTTGAAGATCTCTGATCTCAACAATAAAGTTCTGTATTACTGTATGACTTATAGAATTGGCTTAACTCTGAGGAGAAAAAGTGAAACTGTCATTTTTACTGTCTAATTGGGACATTTCTGGTGAATTACCGGAGAGCTGAATGGACATTTGCAGGACTCCACCTTCTCAAGGACGGTCAGGGGGTCTGGAAAAATTGGAGAGTGATGGTCCTGAGATCAGGAGGGAGCGGAGCCCAAAGATAGAGAAACCTTCACTTTACTGCTGAGTATGAACCCAGCTGACGGGAATCAAAGACAGTGAATGGATTTGGACGTTTCAGGTTGACTTCAATCATCCCTCTGTTTCCTGTCTTTAAAACCATAGGCGTAATTAACAGGGGGGAAGGGGCGTACAACCCCCCTTTGTCTCACATTGCCAGACTTTCTTCTACAGCGTTGCGGAAGAGGGTCTGACTAGTTCACACAGCATTCCGGGATGGGAGAAAAAACCTGCTCTGGTTTACTGCCAACCATTTTAAATGATTTTAAACCGATCGCAATCATCTTGGGTGGCAGTAAACCTCCGGACAGAGTCACGGCGCCGCTGTAGAATAGCCTCACAAATGAAGTTGTTTTGGTGGAACGTGTGTATGTTCAAAAGGTGTTTTAGTTGTAAAAAATCAGATTGGATGTATAGTCTAGGTTACATTTTGTCCCCATTGTGTTGAAACAAACATTTTCACTGGATAGGTGGAGATCTCAACATGGTGGGGCAGTGCCATTTTCAGGTCCAGGACCCAACAAAGACCTCGGACACAAACATTACACACTTATGCCACTAGGTGGCGCTATAGCAAAAAAAACTTTGCCGTATGATATCTTGTATAAAATGTATGCAGGCTAAAACGTATGATATCCTGCAAAATTAGAATCTCCCCAACAGGTCACGTGACGCCGGCTGGCTACGAGCACCATGACGCCGAGCAGCAGTTGCTAGTTGTTTAAACCGCTATAGAGCTTCACAATGCGGGCTACAGACCTCCGTCACAGCTCGGGTGTATCAGCAGTAGTTAGTAGATGTGTTTATTCACTTTGAGCCACTTCTGTTGACGGAGATTAGAGATAAAGTTAGTCCACAAAATATGAGCATTTTGCCGCAACGAAAGTAGATTAGGCACTAAAACGACTGGTTAAGAGTATGGAAAAGATTGTGGTTTAGATTAAAACACTCCCAAGGAAAACACATTTCCAGGGTGAAAGTCTCTTATTTTTCTATAGTTTTTCACTCTCTGGCTTGAAAGTCCTGTGTTTAAGTGCCCACCTATCCTTCCCAAACTCCGTACGCGGCCAGCCACGTTCCTTTAAATCGCCTGTCAATGTGATGCATACAGCGATAACAATAAAAAAAGTGGAATGCTTACGAATTACAGTACTTAACTTTTCGTAGCTTTTTGAATGAATGGTTCATGAGAACAGGCTGCATTAAATAAGACAGTTTGATTCAGCAGACGTGACACACTCCAGAGGGTTGGAGCTAAAATGGCAAAAGGCATGGGTCTACAGCTGGGGACCCTCAGCACTGTGCGTGTTTCCATACAATGGCCGTCAGCTGCCGCCCACTGCTTCCTGTTTCCGCTAACAATAGACAGTTTGACTTTTCGCTTACCAAGCAAAATGCCCTGTCAGAGTCAATTATTATTAATAACCATTGTGTTCAATTTTGCTGCTTAAACACAAGTGCTGCTCAGCATGTCAGCCAGCGCAGATAAATATAGAAATGTACAATTGTTTCAATAGACGGGGTAAAAGTAAACTGAAATGAAAATAGTATCTCTATATGATTAAGTGCAACATAGTATTTCTGTGAGGTCTATTATAGGCTCAATAATGAAAACCAGTGCAGTAAAAAAACCTACAACAATTTCCTTTAAATAAATAAAGACATTTAAAGTGATGCAGAAAAGGCGCAAATTGTTGCAAAATTTGTAGTGCTGTCAAACAATTAAAATATTTAATCGCGATTAATCACATCAATGTCATGGTTAATTCGCAAATTAATCGCACATTTTTATCTATTCTAAATTCTTTTTGTCCCATTATTTTTTTCTCATTTTAATGCTCTTATCAACATGGTATAGTGAATCTATACACAGAATGGCATGGCAGAACTCAGCGACATGCACAGACGGAGGGGCTATTGGTCTAAATGCAAAGTTTAATAACCAACTGGGACATTCATTTATCATATCATAACAAACTAAGATAAGCCAACTCATATCAGCTTCCACTAACGTTACACGTGATTGTTGGTTTAAAATTCCCATAAAATACTGACTGTAGTGCACACTAATGTAACAGATGTAACATAGCTACGTTAGCCTATTGCTGTTACATAAGCTGTCATTAGCTTTGATTGAGAAGGTAGCATTATGCGTTAATGTCAAGGGGGTAAGCCTCTCCTCTGTAAGCATAGCTTCCATGGGGCCATATTGATGCTAATAAGCCATCCCCTCCATTAGCATCCCATTGACTGCCATTTATTTTGGTGCCACTTTGGCAGCGAAGAACTTAACATCTGAAGCGTTTAAAGACTCTATTTGTCTGTTGTTTATTTCTAAAGAAACATGACAATGTTCAAAAAGCTCCATTACCTTGTAGCTCATGTTATGGCTCCCTAGCAGACGTTTTTAAAAAAAAATAGGCTAACAATTGTGTCATAACCACTGACTTAGCCTACTGTTGCACAGTAGAGGCATCGCCGTATAGTAGCCTCCAGAAGAAGCTTGCAGGCAGTTTTGACTTACATTAGCTGTTTAGGTTTAATTAATAATGCTAACTAGCATTTTAGTTAGCAAGAACTAGCCTGTGCCTATGTTATCTCCTAACATAACCTGTACCCTGCTAAGTCCTGCTGTGCGTTGTAATTCCGCACAATGCCCTGCTATGCCATGAACTACTACAAACTATTATTTTTTGTGACTGTTATTGCCACTCTTCATTCTAACCCCAACCAGTCGTCAGACACCGCCTACCAAGAGCCTGGGTCTGTCCCAGGTTTCTGCCTAAAAGGAGTTTTTCCTCGCCACTGTCGCACGGTTGCTTGCTCTGGAGGAAACTACTAGAACTGTTGGGTCCTTGTAAATTATGGAGTGTGGTCTAGGCCTACTCTATCTGTAAAGTGTCTCAAGATAACTCTTGTTATGAATTGATAGCCTACTATAAATAAAATTGAATTGACATATACCTACGCTCTTAGTGCTCTGGTCTCATATCTACGTCGTCAAGCTCAGTTGGAGGCGGAGCAGTAACGCGCAGCCATCACCGGAAAAGTGCTTCTAATATCCTCTACTGGTCTCCGTCCAGAACAGCGGGGTCTGTTGGTCCATTTCTTTAACTGTCTATGGATAATATTAGGCAATGCTGCGCGACGTGATGCAAACGTCACAACCTGAAGCTGCACATTATTAGAAGCTAACATTGATTCTTTTTAAACTATTCACAGGGCATTTGTCAGTATCTCCATAACTTTAATAACCTGTGCAGGCAGACTTTCCCTCTCTTTTTCATTTGCGGTGCTCCTTGTGTAAGAACATAAAACAACGTCACGTGACTGGGGACAAAGGGCATCGCTGAGGGCAAAATAAATGAACACAAGATTGAACGATTTACTAATGATGGGCTTATCGTATTGATGCAGTCACAACATGAAATACAAAATAAAAAGGAGGAAAAAAAAGGAAAAAAGTTTCTTTAGGGTCTTTCTCCGGCAGAGCTTGACACCATATTGAATTAAAAGTAATTTCCTGAATTGGACCAAAATTTATATTTATATATATTATTGGGGTGAGCTTGAATAGTCAATTGATTCAACATTTTTATCTAAGGTGCTTGATTTGACCAATCTCACAGTCCAACCGTCAAAGTTTCGTAAAGTGTTATGAAACACGATAATTTGGGGTGCCGAATGTTTGAGTTTTACATAGAATTGTTTGTTGTTTTATCCTAAGAAATCATGATATACTGTAGGCCTACATATTTAGCCTTGTTTGGCATACATATCCGCCTAATTATAATACTTTTAATAACAATTAGACATAATGGTACTCATGGACAAAAATCAGAAGTGCCAGTAGGCTACTCTGTAGCACTGGTGGGATATGTACATTTATTCAAGTACTGTATTGAAGTACACATTTGAAGTACTTGTACTTTACTTTTCATGCCACTTTCGGCTGTTACAGACAGGGATGTTGTACTTTTTACTCCACTACATTCATCTGACAGCTTTAGTTACTATTTCCCCAGTAAATTACACCTATGCCAGCACCCCTAAAAAATAATTGCAAAAAAAATAAAAAATAAAAATAATAATGTCTGTGTGTATTGTGATCTAAGAAGTTCTGCTCTGGGAATATTAAAACACTTTGACAATAAACCCAGAATCTAGATGCCAACATAATTCAGAAAATAATTCTGAGCCATTTTCTTAAAATAGTGCTTGTCAGCCATCAGTCAACATCACATAAATCTCACACTTTCAAAAGTTATTGATACTGCATTTTGGAAAATATCTGCTCTTCCATAGATACATATGTCATTGTAACATCAGCTCACCCTTTGCAGTAATGGCTCTGTGTCTCAGCATTAAAGGAAGTGTTGGTGTCTTTCTAGTTAGGCCTACATATTTCCCTATTATGATGCTCCAAAATAATGTTAAAATGCAGTTATAGAAAAATAAATAAATTTATAGAGAAATATAGAGAAATAGTCTTTAAGAACGTTCGAATCCTTTTGGCAGATTGCATATGAAGTGTGTGTCCTCCATCAGCAGCGCTCCGTTCTCCTGTCCAGGCATTTCCACCACGGAGGAGGCAGCGAGCGTCTATCCGTCACGTGACTCGGCCTCCACCAATAGCCGCGCGGCAGTCTAACTTTTGTGATAAGGGAAGCGCAGTAAAGAGCGATCGGACTGAGGGAGTTTCACTCGGAGGTCTTTAATGGTCTGAATCAACACGCACTTCTACTGGCTGTTAAAGCAGCAGTGTTACATTCACTGACCATACGGATTCCTATTGCTGTTTTTTTTCCTCATTTTGATCCCCTTCGTGCTCATGCAAGGCTGCAGCAACACATTCAGCTTTTAATTCTCAGACAATCATCACTAACTGGCTGGCTGCAGTTCCAATGTTGGGAGACAAGGCTCACGGTAAGACTGTGTATTATTCTATTGTCCAGCATTCATAGCTTTAGTATCCATAAGAGATTAGCCTATGACTTTTTTTGTTCGAGTCAAGGACCAACCAACTTAAACCCAATAAATCAAGGTAAATGTTGGAGCAAATGCTCTATGGCCTGAAACCTGCTTGCCGTTACTCCAGGGCATCGACATATCTCTATATTCTGTTGTGTATTAGGATGAATAATTGTCTGATAAGGAAATTACAGCAATGCTTTATAGCCTGGCCAAGCACAGTTTTAGCCCCGTGATAGAACGGCTATTAACTGAAGCTAAGAATGGAATGGCACTTTTTTTCTCTTTTCTTTTTAATAGTAGGTGAAAAAAAACATTTAAAAATTCTACTATAAATTGTCAAATTTTATGGATAACAATTTACAAAAAAATGAAATAATACAATAGAATAAAAGTAGCCTCTATAATAATTAGTAGCCTATAGTTACTCAACTAAAAACCTGGCTGTGCCTATATCATTTCTTAGAATCCTAATAATGCAGTGAAACAACGAAATAAAAGAGAAATAAATAGGTTCATTATTTAAAAATGTAAAAGAATAATAATAATAATAATACTAACAATAAAAAGAATGTAGCCTATGCAATTATATATTATTATAAAAATATGAAAATATAAAAATGTGTAATTTATTATTATTATTATTATTATTATTATTATTATTATTATTATTATTATTATTAGGCCTGGCTTGGTGCTGATGGCGCGAGCCCCCAAGGAGAGCCCTTGCAGCGCGCGTGTCCCCCGGACATCTTCCAGGCTCGCGAGACGCCTCTGTTTCAGGCCTGCGCATCTGCAGCTGCCTCCCCGCTCACTCCCTGTTCTTCACTTCACCCACTCTCTCTTACGTGTTTAAATACGGCGTGTTGTCTGCAATATTGGCTAATATAGAATATTTCCCATGTCACCGTGAGATTCACACAGGCGGTTCCGTTCACCGCTCCTTCGAAGGGACTCCGACGGCGGGCTATTTTAAAAAAAAATCCTATTCATCACTATCAATTAACGTATGTGCCAGGCTACTGAGTCAGTGAGTTCATTTCATTTCACTTTTTACACTCGCGGATACATTTTAATTAAATTTTATTTACAGTATCAAATCACAGGAGTTATCTCAGGACACTTAGAGTAGGCCAAGACCACTCTATCATTTAAAGAGACCCAACAGTTTCCCGCCCAGAGCAAGCATTTGCTGCGACAGTGTCAGACAGAAACGTCGGACAGACCCTGACTCTTGGTGGTCGGCTATCCGCCGCTGCCGGTTGGGACACGGGGACACTAGCTACATGTATACAGAAATATGATTTATAATAAGCATAGCAGTTGGCTTCCTCTGTCACCTATTCGCGTGTAGGTCGGTGGCCGTGACATTAACTTCCACAGAGGGGAGTCAGAGTCTGAATACGTCTTTAAAGTCGATAGCCTTCAAGTCGTATGCTAATGCGGCCATCTTTAGCTAGGCTATATTTGACTTTGGATACTAGTTTGCCCGCCGTGATAAATGTGATAAAAGTATAAAGGAAATGCATGCCTGTGTGGAGCGGTTTAAAACTGATGGAAAAAAAAAAAAACAAGTGTGTTGTGTTAGGCTATATAGCCATAGGTTAGATATTATGTTCTAACGTCATCTGTTATAAACCCTACAGCATCTGACATGTTTATGATGCAAGCCTCATATTTGCTACAGTCATAAACTGACGAAGTTTACTGATATAGGACAATTTTCATAATGTAGGCCCACACAGAAAATACTCTATCAACGCAGACAATGTAGCCTAAAGTATTAAAGATATTTAGATATTTAAATATGTTAAGTATACATATTCTAGATATAGCTTTCATAGCCTATAAAGAGGCTATTATTCTGTGAACAGGATTATTATTAGGCTTTATTATATAGAGCAAATATGTAGATGTATCTAAACACATTGCATGGCTGTATTATTATTATTATTATTATTATTATTATTATTATTATTATTATTATTATAGCCTAATGATTAGGCATATAATTTCCATCAACTAATACATAGATAAATGAGCTATTTTATTTTCTTATTGCCTTTATTCGTTCCATGTTTAATGTCAGATTAAACTGCATCATTAAATGTGACACAGCAACAACAACTCGACAGCACTGAAATTATGTTGCGTTGGTTAAAATGCATTTAAACGAATGAGGCAAATCACTAAGAAATGTAATTTCAGTTTAAAGATGACGGCGCATTATTATGTCTGCGAATAGAAGAAACTGATGCGAGACATGTGAAACACGATCAGATTAAATGCCATCATTGTAACGAGGGCTCAAAAATTAGCATCAGCCACCAGCCAAATGCCGGTGAATATGCAAATGTATGGTAGATTTCCTTTACTCACCAGCCTAAAAAGTAATGTTAAACTATTGAGTGACTGGGAAAATTTGATCAGTCACTATAGCCATTTGGCTGGTGGACAAATTAAGCTATGCATGTGCTTGTGTGCGTGTGTGTGTGTGTGTATGTGTGTGTGTGTGTGTGTGTGTGTGTGTGTGTGTGTGTGTAAATAAATTGATTTATATACTGAAAGTATATAAAATTACCATTAATTGAATAACTTACTAATATTCAGCGGGGCCATTTTTCATTTTGTGTTTGTGCTTGTGCGTGCGTGCGCGCGCGCAAGCGCGTGTGTGTGTGTGTGTGTGTGTGTGTGTGTGTGTGTGCACTTGTGTCCCAGGTGTCACTTTGAAGGTTATGGAGTACACATATGATGATGACCTGGAGGAGCTGTGTCCTGTGTGTGGAGACAAAGTGTCCGGATACCACTATGGCCTGCTCACGTGCGAGAGCTGCAAGGTAACACATCCAAAAATACAAAAATTTCGTTTTCTACAGTGCTTTTTATTGTGAACAGCTTAATGCTTTGTTTAGTAAACAGATAGTGATTTTGCAAATGTGCATGATGTTCAAATACTGAGATGAAACATATTGGCCAGTTATCATAAAGATCTTAGAAACTGTGGGAGAAGTGAAAACAAGCTGAGATGATGAGAAGAGTTTTTATTTAATATTTCTTTGTTGTTAGTATTTAGGCCTACTATATATATATATATATATATATATATATATATATATATATATATATATATATATATATATATATAATAATAATAATTTGTTTCTTGTTTTTCTTCTTCTGTTATTCATGTATTTATCATATATGCATGTACAGTGAGACCAGAAGATGTCTGTTGAATAGGCTGGTGGTGTCTAATCCCGTATGGGATGGGCCAAATGTTTCATAACTTGTCCAGACGCGTCGTTTCATGTTGAGGGCTTTAAGTCAGCATGTTAAAATGTTTAATAGCATGCCTGCTCTCCCCCGCTGTTTCTAAGTGTCTCTGTGTTTCAGGGCTTCTTCAAGAGGACGGTGCAGAACAACAAGAGGTACACGTGTGCAGAGAACCAGGAGTGTAAAATAGACAAAACGCAGAGGAAGAGATGTCCTTTCTGCCGCTTCCAGAAGTGCCTCAACGTCGGGATGCGGCTAGAAGGTACACTTTCAAACCCGCAGTTATAATAGATGAGGTTGTCTTTTCTCCATAATATAATAATAATCATTGGCTAATAATAACTAGAATATTAATAATCAAGGGTTTAACTTGTGGGTTCCTTGTTTTTTTGGAACATTTTTACCATATCAGACACTTCATTTCCTCCATTCTGTGTACTTTTTGTGCTTTTTCTGCATTAAATGTATGGTGCAAATATCTTTAATTATGTAAAGGAAATTATTATTAGATATTTTTGGGGGGGGATGTGCACTGGCAACTCATGTTAATATATTAATACATTCATCTGCTGTATTGTTTAACCTTACAGTGTTTTGGGATTTCCTTTTTTAGGATTTATGTACATCTGAATAACGAATAATTGCTTGCCGCAGCATCTAAACATAATGATAGGCTAATTAATAATTAATAATGATATCTATCAGCTACTAATAATACTAATGATATATATATATATATATATATATATATATATATATATATATATATATATATATATATATATATATATACATTTATTTATGCCATTATTTGGGAGCAAATTAAAATCATAGGGATTTATTTTTTTCCCACTGTTGCACATTTGTCATTGTGCATTTCATGGTATTTTGATTCCAACAGTAATTTAAATAATGTACCTGTTAGCACTTATTATTAGTGTATATAGTATTAGTGTGTCTATTCATGATGATATGATCATATAATTTAAAAAAGCCTTTATATAGCCTATTTTTGTGATATACACATGGGATGGGATTCATTCCCAGACAGCAATGCAGGAAAGCACCTGCTTCCGTAGCAGAAAAAGGACACATTCTTGACTTACTGATAAAACCCCTGAGACTCCCCTGTTTTAAATCAAAAGCTCTATTTAGACTACAAGAAGGAGTGGAGTTGCACAGACTCTGGGGATTCTTCTCAGCCCTAAAAAGGGAAGTCTAAAGGACCAACATGTCTTATTTTTAGGGATTAGTTGGGGATTCTGGTGAAATGCAAGGTATGATTTGCCTCCCTGCAGTTCAATGTTCATTGAGGAGTTTTTCAAAAAAGGGTGGATCATGGCAGCGTGGAAGAATTCAGTAGAGTCAGTGTTTTCATCTGTAAATCTGTTTTTCACCTCTTGTCTCTTGTGTGACAGCGGTGCGCGCAGACCGCATGCGTGGGGGGAGGAATAAATTTGGCCCCATGTACAAGAGAGACAGGGCCTTGAAGCAGCAGAAGAAGGCTTTGATACGATCCAGTGGCTTCAAGCTGGAGAGCGTGGCGCCTCCGCCGGCATCTCCTCCACAGGCCGACTACGGCTTCCCCGGCTCCCTGCACAGCCTGCCTGCCATCTCTAAAAGTCTGCTCCCCTCCACCCCGAGCTCCATCACGCCTACAGACTACGAGTCCAACCTCTACGGACCCCCGTCCCTGGGCATGGCTATGCAGTCCCACATGCCCCTCGCCGCTCAGTACCAGTACACAGCCTTCCCTGGCAGGGCCATTAAAGCCGAATGCCCCGACTACACCAGCTCCCCCGAGTCTCTGACAGGATACCCGTACCCAGACATGTACCCGTCGGCCTCGCCGCAGCCGCCCAGCCTGCCACCGCTGGTGCTGGAGCTGCTGTGCTGCGATCCGGATGAGCTGGCGGTGCAGAACAAGATCGTGGCTCATCTGCAGCAGGAGCAGAGCAGCCGCGGCCGGCTGGACAAGCCCAGCACCTTCAGCCTCATGTGTCGCATGGCAGACCAGACGCTCTTTTCCATCGTGGAATGGGCTCGGAGCTGCGTGTTCTTCAAGGAGCTCAGGGTGAGTCCCAAATCCCTTTATCCTATATCCTCATGCTCACACAGGCACATATGCGCACACTCCTCGGTTTCATACACATTGTACTCCAGTGGTTCTCAAACATTTTCATCCATAATGTACAAGCCAAGTACCCAGTGTACAGCACAAAACATGTTTGGTATAAAAAAAGCCTACATAGAGAGTTACAGTCTGCGCCTGTTTCGGCTAAACACCCTTTGTAAGTGAAAAACACCTAAATGCTAACTTGCATTTCAAATGTTTTTATCCCATCACTACATCCATTTGTCATTATAGTATAATTTGTTTTAGGAATTACGCATTAAAAAAATTGGCCCAATGATCATAATGTGTGTCCATCTGTTTAAGAATGTACAAACTAAAACTAAAATTTGAAATTAAAAAATGACCAAATGCCAGAAGTATCCCCACACGCTTAGAATAACAGGACTAGTTGCACCTTTTGAATACCTTTTCCCATCAAACGTTGAAAATCAAATTCAAGCTACCCAATGGAAAAGAATTGACACTGAAGTCAACTTCATTACCTGTCTCATTTAATGTCTCAAATAAACTTATGAAACTTGGATAAATCCACCAACACTGGCAATATAGTACAAGTTAGGGTTGGGCAATGTATTAATATTACATGGGGCTAGATATCCTCTTATAGTTTGAATATTGTAATTTTGTGATATATAATAAGCTGTGTTCATTTCTGAAGATTATTAATTCTTGAACAACAGCTACAGCTGATGTTCTTTTGGCCATCGTGGATGTCCCATTACAATATTACTCCCAAGCTGTAGCGAGGATTGTCGTCCTGTTTCCTATTTGTTACTTCTTCTTTTACAACATAACATGTTAATGGCACAAAAATAATGACATCTTAAAAGCATACAAGTTATAATAATACTTTATTAATCCTGCAAGGGGAAGTCACAATGTTTTAACTCTGTTGTTATTATTATACACATCACACACAAGTCTAAATTACACACATACATGCTCAGTACCCATACATGCACTAATATGTACTAATATGGAGATATGTCTGTGGAGTGTGGGGGGCTGTCCATGGTAAGGCAACCCGGGCAGTGGGGGGTTAGGTGCCTTCCTCAAGAACACATTGGCAGTGCCCAAGATGTGAGCTAGTATCTCTCCATATACCAGTTTGGGGACAGCTGATTTTTGTTTGTTAGAAAAAGCAGCTTGCAGAGACTGGAGAACTGTCATCAGATTTGATATTTGTCAAACTTATTGTTCACTGAAGAACTACCTAACTACCTTAGTCCTGGCAAGATGATTTCCATGCTTTAGGTAATGAGACCAGAAGGGAAAAACCTTTACACTAACAATGTGGAGTACAGTGTAGGCTATATGATTTGAACTCTAAAACATGGCTAAAGCACATGCACTCACACTAGAACACTTCTTATTTACTTCATGATTTGCCTCTGCAGGAAGAGGAGCAAAAGATAAATGAAGCTTTATGTAATAACTATCTCAAAAATTATTAGATAATGTTGCATCAGAATTTGATGTAGGTTATATACCCAAATGGAATCTGCAGAATTTTTTCTTTGTATTACAGTTTACAGCAATGATCCGCAGTGAAAATCTCTGCTTGTGGAGAAGATGTGTTTACATCCTGAGTTTAAAAGTAACATTTTAAATCTGTACAAAATTTGACAGAATTCTGCATACAGAGATTCTGTGTGGCCATGGTATACTCTGGTGTATCCTATTCTTTATTTCTATTCAGGGCAGCTGTTACAGATAGCACAGTGCTAAACCAGTGCGGGCTTAAGCTTGCATAATTCTGTTTTCTGATACCAAAATCCTGTACATGCATCAATAAATATTTCTTATTATGGCAGAACAGATAGATGCACCAACACTAACAGACATTTGACTAGCACTACACCATCTTGGTAGTTTTAGAACAAGAGGGGCCTAACTTAATTTCACTGAGCACTAAACTGGAAAATGAGAATCACGTCACGGTCCAGACATGCAGAGTTTATGACATGCTTTTGTTTGAGAGAAAAAGTCAAATATGTTGATTGTGTTATTGGATGTCTCATATAGCTTTCTCACTTACAGTTTGGCCCTCATAAAACCCTAAAAAGTCAGAAAAAAGGTCTAAGCCATTGTTGAAAAAAGCGACAAAAACTTTGACATATTTTATAAGATCTACATGTTAATGATGTCGCAGCTCTAAAAATACAAAGTTACAGTAATGAGGAATTGCGGCGGGATACTGTGATTCCTCAGTACTGAACAGTAGCTGTCCACACACAAACACATCTGAGGATAATGATTGGACATACATCAGTGTCTCACTCCATCATCTCCAGCACTGTGTTGTCTTTGTGCGCTGTGCCACAGACACACTGCAGTATTGACACGTCTGAGGATTTAGTACCAGTCCAATTGAAGTTCCATGTTGGATAAATCATTACTGTTGTTGTGGTTAACTGGGATGCTGCTCACACAATGGCTGAATACACTTACTGCTCCAAGTGAAATCAGCCCAGGTACTAACAAGGTAGACAAATTATAGGGCTGCGGAGGAAAGTCTGGCTAGTCCACACAACAATCCGGAATGGGAGAAAAACGTGCTCTGGTTTATTGGCATTTCGTTAAACCAATCACAGTTGTCTTGAGTGGTGCCAAGCGCCAGGCGGAGCCACCGTGCCGCTGCTACATAACCTCGAGAAGGAAGTTGTTTTGGTGCAACATGTGTACGTTCAAAAGTAGGTTTAAAAGTAGTCGTGCAACAGAAAACTCAGATTGGACAGAGGTTGAAGAAACTACAAAATATTCAAATTTAACAAGCTGCAATCAGAGAATTTTTATTCTTTTTCATAAACTTGGAACCATGGAAAAAAATCCCGCACTCTGCTCTTGCTATAGCATCAGTGTTTATTTACAGAAAAAAGTAATATCTGTTAATAAACAGTGATGCTATAACAACAGCAGAGTGTGGGATTTCCTTTTTTCCTTTGTTCTCTCCTTTTGTTCCAAATTGATTCAATTCTCCAACTTTTGGATGTGCGAGTTGTTTCTTCAAAATATTTTTTTTATGAAAATGAAATACACTGATTCATTGATAATCAGATAATTTGCAGATTAGAGCTGTACCACATGAGGAAAATATGCGATAACGCTGAATATCGTTATAATGATATAACTTATAAGCAATACATACACAGATTGAAAGTGCAATATGTTCTCCCTGTCTGCTGCTTTCAGTACTCTGCTAAAATACAACAAACTGCTTATTGAAATTAAAACAAATGAAAGGAAATCATTGTTGAGTTGAATATAAGAGGCACTACTAAAACACAGTGACCATTACATTTTAATGTGCAGTTTTCTGATGATATTTTCTTTCAACTAACACAACAAATGAGTGTCTTTCATGATGTGTCGCAGCCTTTCACCATGTGTTTATTGCCTCAGATGATGATGATAAAAAAACACGATGTATTAGGCAGGCGATTCATTTATGTTCATTCATTTATTCAGTTATACATACAGTAGGTGACAATTAATCAATTCTTCAATTAATCTTTGCAGCTCTACAATATTACCTTCCTTACTGTGACTCAAGCCGAGCCATGGTCAAACTGATCCAACCAATTATTCCTAACCTTTATATAGTCAGGGAGGGCCATGTAGAGCAAGCTCTCTTTTCCAATGACGCCTTGATTACAGCACAAATACAAAGAAATAACGTAGAAATAAACAATCTGATCACAAAAATAATCCGATCATAAAACAATACCCAAATTACAGTATCTAAAAAATGAATGAAGGAACAATCACAAAATGACAGTACTCATAAACAATAAAAACACATGAGAATTACTGATGTAGGCCAATAGAGGGTTATGAAAAACAAGAGAAGTCCTTACGTGACACATTTTCAAGCATCATCTTGAACGTCCCAATGGAAACAAGTAATTTGAGAGAATCCTGAAGCCAATTCCATCTGTCAGGAGCGTAAAAGTTAAAAGCATGCTTTCCTAATTTACAATTGATGTGTGGTGTGATGAAACGTGCAACGCAAGGTAGAGAGCTGGTGGGTTTCTTTGCGTCTTCTCTTCTTCTTTTGTTAAAGATAACATAAGATCGACTTCATTAATCCCACACTGGGGAAATTCCCTTCTTACTGCAGCTCAAACTAAATTCACACCCATCAGATTAAGACAAGTACACATTAAATAGACATGGGAAACATATGCAAAAAAGTACTACAACAAAGAGTAATGACAATAACAATAGCAATATGTACATTTAATATTACAGACACGTACAAAAATACAAATAAATAAATATACACATATACAGTTGAATAGAAATGGCATCATGCGCAGTAGGAGGTGACGCAGAGTATTAAATAAATAAATATGCATAGTGCAGAATATTCAAACTGAGTTTATTTACTCAGAGCAGGTCTGCTCCATCCCTGCTTCACATTCATTCACTTGTTTTATTTCTAGGACTGACACAGGCTTGGATTATGTACTATGCACTCATAGGCATAGATTTAGAGGTAAACGTAACTGTTCAGTGGGCTAAAAACATTATATTAGTATATATCCTTCTTATCTGTGAAAATATGACCCCAGCGATATCAAACACAGGAATTGAAGTGCCCCAGTGACACTAAAAAACCTTTGGGGGGGGTGGACCTCCAGACCCTTGGTTATAATGTGTCGTGTCCCCCCATTTGTAAGCAAAACCTACGCCCCTGTATGCACTATACTGGTGGTTAGTAGGTTATTATACATGCTCAGAATCACTGACCTTATTTACTTAGAAAGCACACTAACCGAGCTGATGAACAGAGCTGGATCACTCGTCAATGTTTTAAATTCCTGCAACAAGTGTAAAGCCGAGTCTAGTTTCTCACTGTTTGGATTCTCTGCTTGCACCAAAATGACAACACACTGAAGCAGATGTGTCTTTGTACAAACTGCAAGACTGAAAGCTGCACAGTACATCCCAAATGTTCTACAGCAGAGATCTTCAATAGGATCTGGAAACTGAGGGAGTCCTCAAAGGTACTGCAGGGGGGCCACCAAATAATTGTTTATTATTATTATTATTATTATTATTATTATTATTATCGTATTGAAGGGCTGGTTCACCTACAATTACAGTAAAAGCAAGAAAAAAAAGAGTAGCAGATCAATTATGGGAACACCATAGGGCAACGTCACTGCATAGTGATGTTATTAACATAAATGCTCTGATGTTTAATACTCTTTTCTTGTCATGCATGGACCACCAGAAGGCTAATTCAAGTGGCGTTGTGTGAATGTGACCAAAACCTATTAATCTATAATAGTGTTTTCACCTTTATTTATTCAGGGAGGGCCAATTGAGATTGCTCTCAATATCAATTACATGCAATGTGAAATTACAATACATATAAAAATTACTGAACATAGTAATTAATATATATATATATATATATATATATATATATGTATATATATATATATATAATACTGTATACAGATACAATACAATGTATACACATATAGTACAACAAGTACAAATTTTTAAACAACTCAAAGTGCACACGTACATTCACAATACATGGACTCATTAAGCAGACATTTAAAGTGATTAAATGGAGTCAGGCAGTTTAATTTCATTGGAATCTGCAGGTTATACCATCTATACGGAGCATACTACTCAAATGCAGTTTGCCTATTTCTGTCCTAATAAATGGAATATTAGGACCAAGGAATCAATTGTGCAGGTGCCATAGTGATACAATTTTAAATTCAGCAAGCTTGTTAAATATACAGGCGATTTCTTTAGGCAAGGCAATACAATGCAGTGTTGCTGCCTTCTTAGGGCCAAAGACGTCCAGCCAACATTTTGATTAAAGAGACAGTTATATGTACTGAATCCATCACCAGATATAAATCAAGTGGCATCAAGTGTTCAATGTAGAGGAAGCCAAATGCATCAAAATGCTATCCCTGTAATCTAAAACTGATAGAAACATAGCTTGAACAATCTGTTTCCTACAACTTTGGGTGAGGCACGATATATTTCTATAAAAGAAAGCCAATGTTAACAAAGACTACTGCTGCTGTCTTTCCTGCAAACATTTTCTCACGCATCGCCAAATGCTGTCTAAACATGCAGTTACTTTGGTTTTATTTGTCCAGGTTTTGAGATATCTGCTCCCCAACAGAAAGCAGGTGAATGGAATTTGGTTTTGTAACATTTACAACTTTCAACAGCAACATCTCTCATTCCAGAAACAGTTCCTCAGTTTCTCGACATCACACAGTCAAAGCGTTCCTTCTTCAGTAGAGAGTACATCCTATAAAATTAGCTGACATTACGTTATGATATCTCCAGGGATACAGTATATCAGATTCTGGGCAATTAAAACCAAAAACTCTTTGCATGGCTAGATATGTGTGAGAAATAGGATTTTGTTTTGTTGTTATCTTAGAATTTGGGTGCATGAATTCTTTTATTGTTTAATTGAATCAGACTGAAGCAGATTGTTGCATTGTCCTTGTTAACACTATTTTAAAATTATATGGTCATTCACACAACACCACTTATACAGCAGAGTAATCTAATACAGCAAATAAAGCTTAAACATCTGTGCATCCTGGTACTTTGTGTTGCTCCAATGATAATGATCTCATACAACTGATTTTACAACATTGCATTTGCTCTCAGTGTCCAAATGCAGAACCCAAAGTATGAAAATGGCTAAAGGTGACAATTGAATACGTCGTTGCTGAGAACATCCAGAAAGAGTCTGCCTTTTTTGTTGTTACTTTTGTACCTTCCTTCTCTCAGAAACAAAGACCACATTGTGGTGCAGATGAGGTTTGTTGTATCTTCTCAGAGAACAAGGTATCTTAACACTGCCTGTGTAAGAGGGATACTTTCATATTGTTTAGATAAAAAGAAACACAAAAAACTCTAACTACCCTAACCCTACCTAAGTGATCCCAAGACATGGGAGAGTCACTAGTTTAGACGTCCTCAGCCTTTTAGAACAGTCAAGCTTTTTTTGAAACCAGACGCATACAAAGACATTTGTATAATCTATCAACCTCATTCCAGACTCATGGCCCTCTGCAGTCCCCACTAAAGCTTGTCCACATCTGTACATTCTCTGTCAAAATCACCAGTTTTCATTTGAGATTTCCTCTGATGCATAGGAGGTGATGCATCAAAGCATTGTAATAACTTTCACTTCATGTACAGAATGTTACAGCCTTGACATCAGTGCCCAAAATGGGCGGGTACCGGCACCTTTTTTTGTCCACTGAACCCTTAGTTCTTATTGCCTATCACCACATCCTGCCGTGAGGAGGTATGCCCTAACCCCTAAATACATGCGTTACTGCGTCTCTGACATAACAGCTTAACAGTGAGAAAACAGTGCTGAAAATGTCCTTGTTAATATGGATATTGGATAAACATATTATTGTAGCACTGGTCACTGGAGGCTACTGTGCCCGACCAGACCGTGGTGGTCCATCTGGCCTGTCAGTCACCAAATCTTTAGCTTTGCACACAACCAACCTTTTCAGAGCTGAATATTACAACATTGCAGTGTCATAGCCTTCAATGTATGTAGTCTTGATTTGGGGGTCATTTAAATCTAAAAGGCTTGTAAATATAGTTATTTAAGTAAATTATATCACACCACAGTGAACCTTTAATCAAATAAAACATATTTCCCACAAAATAGTGGCTAGTGAAAATGCTGCATGGCTAACTTTGAAAAACCCCTAGCCACAGTATCTGGTGAGCAAGAGTTAATATAAGGCCCAAATGTATGTAACAATATGCATAGAAAAATACATCTGAAGGGATATTTTACCATGGTATTATCCAAAAATATATCCAAAACACATGATAATGTCATGCAATTGCTGAATTAGGGTACTGGCACCTTTTGGAACGATTCAGCAACTGCTTGTTATCATGTTGTTCAGCATGTGGTTTGTTCAAACGTGTTTTCACTTTCTGTTGTTTTCATCCATCCATCCATCCATCCATCCATCCACCCATCCACCCATCCATCCATCCATCCATCCATCCATCCATCCATCCATCCATCCATCCATCCATCCATCCATATACAAAGGACTAAAAGCATAGCACAAAATTCTGTCTCAGTGGGTCCCTTTACATTCACACATTCATTCACACATAACTGAAGCAACAACTAAACACATCTGTTGTACCATTGTCTGGGGTTGCACTCTTTTCCTAACCCACTGTACAACTACTGAGAATATTATTATTTATTTAAAAAATGCCTTCATGATTGTTGAAGTCTTTAATATACGTTGGTTAATGTCAGTGAAGGATGTTGATTTCATTTAAAGATCTAATTTTAAATGTAATATTTCTGCATTAAAGCATCAGTGCTTAACTTTTTTGTATTAATGAACTTCCATTACATTTAAGCCATTGCCGAATGAGTTGCTACTAAGCTAATTAAGACTATCAGCTCCACACAACTCTCTCTAATTAAAAAAACTAATCTAATGCTAAGTTAGCAAGCTAGCACACTCTGGCCTGTCTGCCTTAATTCCCCGCTGCTGACGATAATAGCGGATGACAGCAGCGGGGATACAGCCACAGCTAGTCCCTAGCAATCTTGAACCCAGCCAGCACAAATGCTAACAACTCTACAATAACAGACCTTATCAGACCCAGCGCATTCTCACTCCCATGGCGTCAAATACAGACCAATGGTCAGGTGCCTTTGGCATTTTTTGTAAGTCTCCTTTAGCATCATATCTAAAACTGCTTGGTTGGGACTCATGGCCTCACTTATGCTCTGGGTAGGGACATACATTTAACTGACAAATTGGGTATAGGACGAGATCGTGGAAGGGGTTACAAATGGTCTCCTGGGTGAAAGCTACCATGCAGCATTTTGAGCTGTCATACAACTCACTACAGTTGTCGCGCTTAATGCTACATCATCTTAAAGCGCCGCAGAGATGCTGATCTGCCCGGAGCATTCCATACACACTCTGAAGGGTGCTTTTGTGAGCCACTGCTCAAGCGTCTGTATTGGGAGTGCGAACCCATGGGGGCTGTGTCTGGCTGAAATTGAGCCTCCACAGCGGCCAACCAAAGGTCCCAAGTGCGCCCTGGAGGAAAATTACATTACATTTAAATGTCACTACAGTAAAAACATCCGTCTCAAAAGTCTTTGTTGGCTTCTTTTCTATGCTTTTTCTATCATCTTTTGCTAACCTTAAACCTAACCTTCACCAAGAGCTGTGAGTGCCTCAACAAAACCATAACAAACAAACATGGTGTAGTTGCTACGACACAAAAATAATCTGTCAAACTATTGATCCAGTCAACACTATTCATTTACTTATGATTAATGACTTATAATGTGCAATACTCAATATAAATTGCTGTTTAGGTTCTGAGAGACTGAATTATATCACTGTGCTCATGGACAAGAGAGTGGCAACCTGTGGTTGAAGGAAATGGTGGTATATTAGCATGGGAAATGTATTTACCATTCTCAGATGTCAGAAAATATAAATTAGGTTAATATTCTGTCAAATAAAGTGATCTTTTAGTTTGCATTAATGAATCCCCTTAGAGGAAAATACAGGCAGGCCTTTTGTGTATTAAGGTCACATTGGTAGTTTTCCGTTATGTGAAACCATATAACAGTTTTTTTCTCCATATAACAACTGTACAGCCTTATTTTGCCTTCTCAAAACCTTGTGTTATACACATCTAATGTATTTCTGTTGATAGTCAGACCATTCTTATGTACAGTGCACAGCCAAGATGGGCAGTGAGAACAAAGCTGTGCATATTTTTGCCAAGAAAGCCTTGCACTGAAAGAGCTGTTTCCCTCGGCTGGATAATTACATTCCATGCAGGCGATAACGGCAAAATGTCTTCTCTGCACTGCTCTGCTCTCGCTGCACTCATCTACATTGTTGCTAAATCGCTAGCAGAATGGAAGCTATTGATTTCTGCAGTTCCCCCAGATGTGGTCTTTGTCGTGTCTTGTGTTTGACCTTCCATTCACCTGTTGAACATGGAAGATGTTGCTGACGGAGTGAGCACAATGTACATAATAAATGTTCAACTACTGAAAGCAGCACACACAACAACGTCAATTTAAAAGTAACTCGGGAAGATTTGAAAATAGATGCATTGGATAATTACCCTGAGCTACCAAATAGTGTAACAGCATTGGAAACCTTCTATAACGCGAGTGGGGTCAACAGAAAGTGTTCACTCCCAGGCTTACCCCCTCTCTGTCAAAGCCCAAAACACAGGTGAACAGATAAAGAAAACAAATAGACTGTTATCACTTCTGCCCAAACCCCAGTGAACACGCCCACCACCTACAATATCAGTGCATAATATACTATTCAATGAATTACTTTATTTATTAATAGTACAATGTTGTGTCATTTTATTCCTGCATTCTTAACCCATCCTAGCATTAGGAGCAGTAGACAGCTATACCTACAGCATCCAGGGAGCAACTTGCGGTTCAGTGTTATGCTCAGGGACACTTAGAAATGTGGCTTGAGGAGCCTAACTCCACGCAACCAGCCACACAAATTCACCCATGATAGATGAGCATGATAGATGTCTAATACTTCTACTTGCTCAAAACAACCTAAATCCAAACTTGCTGAATGGTTGTTCCTGGTTTTGTTGCAGACAGGGTTGCTACTTTAGTTTTACCAGAATTGATTTTTAAAGTTTGATACTAATATAATATATGTGTGCCAATGTTGTTACTGCCAGACATTTTTGCTGATATGAAATGTCTCTAACAACATCAGCCAAAATTGAATACTGTCAGTCTGCCACCTGTGGAAGCTTGTGGATTGTCAGTAACAATGTATGTGTTTTGTTTGTCTCTTACACTCCTACTTTAATCCAGTACTTTAAAATATGTTTAACCAAAGGAACCATAATGTGCATATTTTTACACTGTTAACATAGCACTAAACACAGAAAGAAATGGCCAAATAGAGCCAACTAGTTAAGACTGTTCTCATGAAGCATTCAAACATATGGCTACGAAAACTAACGCACTGTTATTTTTATGTATTCCATTGTTGTATGCACCACATTGACCACCGCTGTGTACGAGCACTATGGTCTGCATATGGAGGAGGTTGTGGTAGATTGGGGGACATAAAACACAGGGCCTTAAAGCAGAGGAGCGGAGTTCATGTCCCATTGAAAACTCAAGACCTTTGCCCAGGAAACATATTAAGGGGACTGGCGTTTAAATCCAAACCACAATTTTCTTTTTTCTAAACCTAAAAGTCATTCTGGTGGTTGCTGCATGACTCCCACCTTTTGTTGGCTCTGAAACGACGGGCAACTCACGGTGCTCTTTACCCAGCTCACAGTCACATTTTCTCGGCTAAACTTGAATGGCATGTTAACCGGTCGTCGCGTGACCAACCACACCATACCATTGGAATTGTTGTGCACAACCTTTTGTACGATAGCACCTGTGAATGCATTGACTTAGTAAAACCCACCAAGTATTGTAGGTACTAACGTCTTGGTAACTATTACAACAAAAGTTGTAATAAGTGTAACTTCCCAAATGTAAAAAAAATGCTTTTGTTGTCTGACCTAATGTTTTAAGGTTTCTTAGAAAGCTGAAATGGCAGAAAAAATATCATAGAAGCTATCCTATTTGCAAAACTTTAAAAAAGTACGAATATGTAAAATGGTCCAAATACATTGGTCAGTGTGGGAGCAAGGGTTCATATGGAGCAGGTATTGATTGGTCTAACATGCTTATGTGATGAAATGCAAAAATGCTGCTAATATAGAGATCAGTAAAGGGTGAAAGGAAATAAAAATGGTGTAAACTTAAAATTTCTCAGGACCAACACTCTTTAATACTTCTGCTTGTATGTAGCTCTTCCCCTTCTGCTGGCCAGCTGACAGCAGCCCTACTGTTTGGTTCACGGGATTACGATTTCCTGTGACAATCCCAGACTTTTTAATTTTTTGACCTATTGGCCAAAAGGGAGACGGCTTTGTATCGATGATTCTCTTTCTGGAAGTGACATTCCCTGTTCTTTGGCTGTAGTTTTGTTTTATGTATGGGATCTTGTTGGACAGTTTATGGGTTACACAATCGTGTTGTGGTTGCTGTAATATGTTTTCTGTATTCTTTATTTTGTGCAAAGTAGAGTATGTTGTCTGTGGACATTGGACAGGACGCTGTGGATGAAATTACTTGTGTATTGGGGTCCTTCTGAGATAGGCCACTTAGTGGCATGACACATAAATGGAATATCATTCATTCATTATGGCTGTGAGATAAAATGTGTCTCTCACAGGTAAAACATGATGCTTGACAGGTATACTATAACCTAATGAATCAGTCAAACTGACTTCCACGCTCTTACAGACAGAAACATTGAGAATCCATGTGGGAGATAACATAGAGCCATTCTCCTCATGTTCAGCAAAGTTTAAATTTTATTTTTATTTTTTTGGCTGCAGCTGGGTGTCCAACTCCTCTCGGAGAGGAAGCGCAGGAGGTCACCGAGACCTCTAGCTTCCTTAACCCCTTCCTTGATCACTGTACATCCATCCAGAACCCTGGCCACTGCACCGTTCCAGATGCAACCAACCAGACTGGACCCTCTCCTCTGCCACTGATATATAGTTTCATTCAGACGGACAGTAATTCTGTCAGCTCGGTATCAGATGGATGTGTGTTGGAGCTTATTAGCAGCTGTGGCTGCAGAATTACTGACTGCCGTGTCCTTCAGTTTACAAACAATATTGCAACGAGGGGGCTCAATCTGAAAACACACCCATCCCCCAGAGCAGAGCAGATGTGACTGAGGAGAGGTGGGGGTGGGTTAGGGAGAGGTGAGCAGGTTGAAAAGGTCTCAGACAACGCTCGTAAATACACAACGTGGGACATAAAGCAACACAAACACCCAACGCATCAGCACACACACTCACACACAGATACCAACACTCATCTCTTCTTTTTTCTCCTTGTTTTTAGAGGTCTTCCCATTTTTCACTCTATCAGTTTTGTCACATATTTTGGATTATATGCTTCTATTCATTTTGAATCCGAATCAAATTGAATGACCGAATGAGGTTACACATTAAAAGAAGATCAGCCATGTGCAATGGTGTCATAAACCCTTATAAACAAAACACAATATTATAGAAAATACAATTTAAAAAGAGGATATTGATTTTCACTTCTATACAACATGAACATAGAGGCTGCGGGAGACAGTGACAGTGAAATAATCAGGACTATTGACAGGCTTTGCAAAATATTGATCACGATTATGAGTTTCTATAACAAAAGGAAGGGAAAAAGCTACAGTGTATTCACTGAGTGAGCCCACACTGTGGCCTTGCTTTAAATTGGACATATTATGCTTTTCTGTATTTTCTGTCATATGTACAATGTTATAATGTTGGATTTTAGTGTTAAATGTAGCATTCAAATAATAAGGTTAACGTATTTAAGAGAAATTCCCATGAGCTAAAACACTGTTCTAAACGCTCCGGTTTCAACAGTTTATTTTGTCTCATACAGAGGATGAAAACAGGTGTATCACGGATGGGCAGTCTGAGAAAGATAAAGTGTGTTTTTAACATTAAAGCATGTAAACATGTCCTAGTTCAAACTGAAAATACGAGTATGAACCTGAAAATGCTATAAAATACTTGTCCTTTAAGATAATGTATTTTTGTCTCTCTGTCTCTGTCTTTAACTCTCCCTTTGTGTCCGTCTTTGTGTGTGTGTGTGTGTGTGTTTCCTTAAGGTGGGAGATCAAATGAAGCTGCTCCATAACTGCTGGTCTGAACTTCTGGTTTTGGATCACATTTTCAGACAAGTGCAACATGGGCAGGAAGACAGTATCCTGCTGGTGACCGGCCAGGAGGTAACAACTCCCTCACACAACTTCCCATCAGCACAATGCACAGTCTGCTTCATTCACTTCCACTGTACTACATTCAAAATATGGTTAAGGATTGGGCTTTTTTCCAAATCTTTGGACTGTATTTCCTGTGTGGAGGCCAATGTCTTTGCTCCATCTATCAAATGGACCAGCTGTAAAACCAGATACATTTGGAATATTTTGGTTTTTGCCAATGTACAGTCATTGATAAGGCTTGAATGCAGTGGCCAAGAAGGTTCAACAGAAATGCAAATGCTACAACCCAAATAAAAAAAGCTACAACATAAATGCAAAAGCTACAATAGAAATGCAAAAGTGACAACGGACGTGAGCAACAATGAAATTTGCAAAATTGGATGAAGTGATTCTTGTCTGTAATACGAATGATGCAGAGTCATTAATAAATGAGTCATGTCAAAACAGTATATTTCCACAAGTGTGCTATGTTAGCAGTTATAAAGTTACTTAGTTTGTTTGGTAGCTTGTTGGATAGTTAGTTAGCTAGCTTGCTAATTCCACCCATCATGCTTTCATGCAACACACTGGTTATAGAAAATGAGCCGAACAAAGTGTCACTCATCTTGTGAGAGCGCTTTTCTACACTTTTACAAGGGCATAGGCGTCGATTTCGGTGGGGACGCTCTGTTTTGTACCCACCATTTTTTTTGAAAACCTTAAGTTCAATTTAGTTAAAAAAATAAAATTCATAACACATATACTGCTTGGGTGACAGATGCCAACAAATCCATAAAAAAAATCTATCCCCACAGGGCACAGCCGCTCTGCTGTGTGTGGGTCATGTGTCTAATGCTTTATTCATTTACATTAGTAAGTTACAGGACAGCGTCTTTTAAAACAAAGAAAGAGATTATCCCATCTGTTGGATAATGTTTCCGCCCATGTACTGTATATAAATGACTTAGAAAAATAACCAGTAGCCTATGTTTTCAGGTGGAGCTGCCGTTCATCCTGTCCCAAGCTGAGGCGACTCTGTCCAGCATGGTCCAGAGAGGTCAAGAGCTGGCGGCGAGGCTGCGGGCGCTGCAGCTGGATCGCAGAGAGATTGCCTGTCTGAAATTCCTCCTCCTGTTCAACCCCAGTGAGTCCACCGCACGTTTCTGCTTCATCTGGTGATAAATGTGCAGATAGTGTTGAATAAAAAAAAACAATAATGACTGCTAGTCAGTGGTCATCATCAGCAGCAGCCCTGTCTCCTAAATAATTGCATTCCCATGCAACTAAACTGCATTGTCAATTATATTTTTTATACATTTTGTCAACGTATTTAACACTGTTGATTGGTTAAGATCACAGTTTGGTCTAAATTAAGCATGTTTGTTACATAACGTAGGCTATGTTACGTGACATAAGTTACTTACGTGACCTACCCAGGCGCCCATATGCAGAGGTTCAGTCCTCGACGCAGTAGCTCAGGGATCGAGTCCGACCTGCAGGCATTTGCTGCATGTCTTCCCCCTCCTTTCCTGTATATGTAACTGTCCTGTTTATAAAGGCTAAAATGCCCCCAAGAAAAAAATCGATGTTGCTGTATACACGTACGTAATGTAATCCCGGGAGAAAATATGTTTCCCTCGAAATGTAATAAAGAATGGTGTTGTTGTATGGGAACTTAATTTTTAGGAGACAAGGCTGCTAACTGTGATGTTTATCATAAGATAATATCAGTTTGTTAGGCTTAAACAGCTCAACCGGAGAAACAGTATCTCTTCCTTTAAACATTAGTATAAGTAAGAGATTGAAAGATTGATCCTTGATTGACCTGTCTCAAAATAAATGTGATCTCGAGCCTGAGCTTACACGTGTAGCCTGTAGATTGGGTGTTGCCAGAAGACTGGTGGGTATAAATCAATCAAAACTTGGTAGGGCTGCAGGGCCATACTTATGCTGTACTTTGTTGGAATTTAAATAGCAACACAAACATTTTAATGAAAAAATGTCACAATTGCAGATTATCTGCAATACCTCTTTATCTGTAAGGTTACAAGTGTTTTCCAAAGTGGCCTTTTTCTCTATAATAAATTCACTAAATTCAATTTCTAGGGATGACAAAAGCCAATATTAACAAAGACATCCTCCTCCATTGTCCACTAATGGCATTCAAAGAAGCGTAATGGATGGGTCTATCATTTGATGGGTCCTACATTCATTTAGCGGCTTTCGCAGATGGAGAGAGCATAGATGTGGCTTGCCTAGAATCTCAGAAGTGTTTGCTGTTTAGCGCTGGCAAGCGGGGAACAAAGAGCCTTTGAATGGGGAGAGCACTTGTCATAGACAGAAAATACTTGCTGTGTTTGCCTGCGGCTTCTTTGCTCGCACTCTCACTCTACCTCATCTTCAGAGTCAGGTTTGTCGGGGGTAATTTAATTGCCCTTAAGCAGTTTCAAAAGATGATTCAGAACATTGATTCAAAACATTTAATTACTGTGTGAATAGATTCTCCAAGATGGGCTCAGCTGATGCTGAATGCCAGTCCAACGGAGGGCTTGGCTATTGTCTCACAAACGTGTGCGCGCACACACACACGCACGCACGCACGCACACATACACTCACACACACACACACACACACACACACACACACACACACACACACACACACACACACACACACACACACACACACACACACACACACACATGCACGCACACAACCAGTTTTATTTCCTCTTTCTGATATAAACTTACTTATATACCGTTACAATACTGACATACTAGAGCAGAGTAACTTTTCTCTAAATGAAAATGGTCACATTGTTAACTCAATATTGGCTTTCAGTAGCTTGAGTGCAAATATATTATCTGTGTAAAACATCCTAAAAACCCTTTCTGGCCAGAACCTAATTAGCTTCCATTCAAGTATGTAAATGTTGCAACTTGTTGAAAGAATCTGCAAAGAAAAACAGGAATCTTCTAGAAGGCAAGTACCTTACCTGTACGTTTCGTTCATCATCGGAGAGACTTCTTCAGTTTTGAATGAACGGTTGGGAAACCAAGCTATTTAGAACTGAAGACGTCTCCCAGATGAGAGTCAAAACCTCTTCAAAGCACCTTTGACCAAGTTCATTTGCCCTTGATTTGAACCTTTCCTTGGATTCACTTGGTACCTAACCTACCAAGATTTTCTTTGAAACTCAGCGATAACATGCCCCATTGTGCAACAAACCGGCTGCTTACCTACATGACACTAGAAAACCAAAGTAGAAAGCGACCAAAACTTCTGTCCTGGACAAGTTATAACCCTGGCTGGAGAAGAAATATGAAGATGAAACAAAGTTGGATAAACCAAATGTAAGTTTATTGAGTAAAATTGAATAAAAACAGAGAGTAAACAAAGTGGTGTGGACTGGCCATAGAAAAAAATGGATGACCATTGCTATTAAAATCAATGTACCAGGTCAGAGCAGCAGCCAATTTTATGTATATCCTGTATATGTCTTGCATTTCCAGACTTACTGTATGTCCACAGTGCTGCGGAGGAGGGTCTGGCAAGTCTATACAGCATTCTGGGCTGGGAGAAAAATGTGCTCTGGTTAATTGGCATTTCTTTAAACCAATCACAGTTGTCTTGGGCGGCGCTAAAGCGCTGGACAGAGCCACGGTGCCTCTGCAAAATAGCCTTGGGAAGGAACTTTTTTTGGTCAACAATGTGTACGTTCAAAAGTTGTTTTAGTCATGCGAGAGAAAACTCAGATTGGACAGATAGTCTAGCTAGCTGTCTGGATTTACCCTGCAGAGATCTGAGGAGCAGTTAACCATAGTCCTTATGAGTTTAGAACGCCAACAAAAAGGAAAAGGAAGGTAACGGACATTTGGCCGAAAATAAGGTACACTGGAGCCAGACACATCAGCAGTTTCAAAGTTTCCCTCACTGAGTGATCTGTGTTCGTCCTCTGTGTGTGTGTGTGTGTGTGTGTGTGTGTGTGTGTGTGTGTATGTCTGTGTGCAGATGTGAAGCTGCTGGAGGACCAGGCATTCGTGGAGGGTGTCCAAGAACAGGTGAATGGGGCTCTGCTGGAGTACACCCTGTCCACCTACCCTCAGTTCCAGGAGAAGTTCAGCCAGCTGGTTGTGCGGCTGCCGGAGCTGCGCTCCCTCAGCACACAGGCGGAGGACTACCTGTGCTACATGCATCTGAGCGGAGAGGTGCCCTGCAACAACCTGCTCATTGAGATGCTGCACGCCAAGCGAGCGTGTGTGTGAGAGGTGCACGCAGGGTGCTCCGTCGTTTCTCTAGCCGAGACTGTGTTTGGGAGGGAAAGTGTGAGCGAGATGAGAAATCGTGGTGAGGGTTTCATATCCTGCAGAGCTACATTAACTTGACCTTTATAAACTGGATTTTCTACCCTGTTTGCAAACATCTAAAATTAAATCGGCCTGTAGAGTTACATTATGTCCTTTTTGACTAAATATCACATGAATCCAAAATCACAGACAATGGTTTTCTATCCCACAGAGCCGCCCAGCAAACATTTAGAATCAGAGGAGGAATCTTTAGCCTGCAGTCATGAAGACTGGTGACTGCATCATTTTTGAAACATCCACACCTAAATGTCGTTCTGATATTACTGTAAAACTGTTTCCAACGCCAATTTAGGAATTCTATTGTGAAATCTGGCGCTGGGTGGGCCAATGTTGAACTGACACATCAGTTTGCTTGCTAGGTGAGCGAATGTGAGCCTTTCCCAACAGATGTAGTTTATTTTCAGAAATTCGTTTTTAGTGATAAATTAGTCATTTTTGATCAAAACACAGTCCCTAGATTATTCTTATTCTTATTTCAGATGGAGACAGACTTCAGGAGAACACACTGTGGTCTCTTCAGACTAGACTGCTCTTATCTCTTGTTTGTTTTGCCACCAGTGTTAAAAAAACAAAACAGAAAAAAAAAAAACAGAAACATGAACGCTCTATGGGATTCAATATAGTTTTGTTTTAATGTATTTAGATGTTAATATATTGATATATAGAAGCCAGACATGTTAACAAAAACATATTCTTATTTAGTTATTCATCAAACCCTTAACAAGAAAGAGTAAATGAAAGGGAGTGAGAGACAGGTAGGTAAGAGGGACACGGACAAAGAAAGGGGGAGATAAAAGAGATAAAAGAGGAGAGGAAAAAGACACATCTATGTGCAAATGATATGGGAGAGATGAATGACAAAGACAGCATTCGTCTTTCTTTAAGTAAAGATGTGAGTAACAACATGCAGCATCCATCAGGGAAGGGAAGGGTAAAGATGCATCTGGCAAAATTAGGTTTCAACTTTCTTTGTCAAATTTGATTTTGTTTATTGGTCCACGCCTTCAGAAACAATGGGTTTTTGACAAAAACACATTTGTGTAACTTTTCAACACATTGTACTGTATGTGGACACACTCAGATCGACTGAGCTGAGTGTTTTGCACTGAAGCGGCTGTAGAGATGGTTTTAAGTACCCTTAATGAAAACGTATACCTACTGTAAAATGTATTAATGCTTATTTTTTGCTTATATTCAACAAATCCCATGACAAGACCAAAACCAACAATGTGCTCGTCTGTCTCTCTATACTTTCGGAGTTTACGACCCTCAAGCCCACTGGAAATTTTGTATTTGTTTGCTGATTTTTACACGTTTGGTATTTACACTGCCACGGAGGACGGGGGAGTCACGTATAGAGTAGTCTCGCTTTGCCAGACACTCCTCCAAAGCATGCTGGACAAATGTCTGGCTACTCCACATAGCATCCGGGGAAATACTCAGGGAAAACGTGCTCTGGCATATTGGCACTTCTTTAACCCTTGTGTGGTCTTCATATTTTTGTTACACAGCCTAATGTTCCCTGTTTGATGGAGCCACCCCGTAATTAGGCTTGGAAATCAATTCATCCATAAATATTAACGTAAAACTTAACAGATGTTTACTTTAGCTCAGTTACCAATGATATAAACATCATTTATGTTTCATAAATAAACGTAAATTCGTAAACGTTTTTTTACTCGTGCAACAGAAAACTCTGATTGGACAAATAGTCTAGCTGTCTGGATTTACCCTGCAGAGATCTGAGGACCAGGTAACCATAGTCCTCAGAAATCCACTGAGTTTAGAATTACAACACAAAGAAAGAGGAAGGTGACAAACATCTGGTGGAATTTCCCACGGCACCGGAGCAATCCCGGAAGTGGAATGTCGTGAACATATACTAACGTTAGTTTAGTGTCGGGATCCCACAGTCTCCCCATTCTCCCTGCTAATTCTACACGTCTGTTTCCACTTTTAACTTCATTAAAGCTCCGGTTTTTTTGGGTCGGTAGCATCTAAAAAACTAAAGTTATTTACGCTATTGGTAGTGAATATCAGCAGCTTCTAGGCATGTTTCTGTTGTGTGCTAGTAGACGAAAATGACGAGGATGCACCATCACATCAAGTCGATTAAGAGCGGAGAGCTCTTTCTCCCCTCCGCTTGGCGAGGCTTTGATCACAACACCTGACGTTTTGTAATCAATTTTAAAATGAGTCGGGTTTTCTGGAACCCGTCTAGAAGAGACAGTATTTAATACATAACAATTTCTATATTTTTTGATCAACAAGTGTCCCCTATATATCATTAAATGAATAAACAAGTTGGTTTTTATACAGAATGTTGTTCTTATCAGGTTGATTAGTGTTACCGTCATGGGTCACTAAAACTTTCCACTGATAAGAATGTCGGACATATTCCGGCATATTGTATAGATTTGAAGCAAAAATATGTTATCAGACAAGCAGCGGCCAGCACTGCAGGCCTTATCAGCCCCATACACAGTATCAGAAACCTGGGTCTAAAACAGTGTTCTGTGTGTTTGTAGCAGTTATCTGTGGCACTTACTATGTTGAAAAGTAACACTAATGTATTCTGTCCCAAACTGGACTCCTAGATTTATGAAAAGTTAGTTTTTTTTAAAAAGCACATGACTCTCAGCGATGATGACAATGTAACTGATATTCACGTCACAGTCTCTAAGACGGAGACACAGTCAAAGCAGTGTTTGTAATATTGTGCAGCTCTACTTTCTCACTGTGGCCATTTAAAAATCATTAATTTCAAGGTATCGTAGACAATCACTCCACCTGCCTTAACGCCTGTCTGAAAACACACACACACACACACACACACACACACACACACACACACACACACACACACACACACACACACACACTTGGTTTTCCAGTTGAGATTGCTGTGTATTAGCACTCTGTACAGTATATTTATGTTGTGAATTGAATATTTACTGCAAGGTGAAGCAAAAAAGTTCTCTGCTTTTATGTTGAGGTCAAATCGCTACTGTTGTGGAACTGATTCTCTTGATATTGCCTTTGTTTTTGCTCTTTGTTCACTTTTTTTAAAATTGATTTTTTTTCCTGTGAGTTGACAGTCCTGTCTTAAACTTAACAATGTCTTTTTTCTCCCAAAAGAGAAAGTGACCAAAATACTTTATTCCTTTAAATATATTTTATTGTAACAGCATCAAACCAATAAATTCCAGTGAAGTATAGCTCCACTTGTGTGTCGGCTATTATTTCAACAACATTCATCAGTTGTGATCACAGATAATACAGAGCTCATATATACAAGATTCATTACATCAGTCATAGTGTGGCTGTAATTTAGCCTTAGTCTGACTTAGAAAGATTATTCACATCAGTTACATTCTAAAACACTATACAGCAGTTTTGCAACCAACTCCTTACTGGGAAGTCATCATTCAATCAGTCTTATTGTGACGTCTGTCGTTTTTCTATTAAAGAGTTGTTTTTTTTTTATGTTATTGTTTTCATATGTGATTACATGCAAGTCATTACATTTCACAGTGGAACACAAGTCCTTAGAGGGAAATTGATTTGTTCCTCAAATGTCCAGCTACAAAATGTCTGAATGATGAACATGTCGATCATGTTGAAGAATACAACATGATGTCTGACAACAAGAGGCAAGGGGATGTTTGGGCAAAAGAGAAGCTGGTTTAAGTAGTACTGAGTAATACAGAAAAGAAGAAAATGTGAGATGAATGGGATGAAAATCCTTGGTTGCTGTTGTTATTTATCATTACTCTACAGTTTAAGATCAATGGCTGATTGACTAGTTTTCAATGCACTTGACTCATGCTATGTGGGGATAGCACCACGCTCACAATATCAAGGAAAACTACAATACCCATGTCCACAACCTTCAGCAATTTGATGCCAAGTGGGATTGATTGGCAATCAATTTCTTTTTTTCTTAAGATTATTTTTTGGGGCTTTTTTGGCCTTTGTTTGATAAAGTGGGAGAGAGAGGGGGGGGGGATGACATGGAGAAAAAGGCCACGGGTCAGACTCAAACCACTGCTGTATATGGCCCGCACTCTCAACTAAGTGAGCTACCAGGGCGCCATGATTGGCGTTTTGCCAAATACTGATGTCGTGATTGAAGCAGGGTAGATGTTAGAGTTTCTTTCACAAATTCAAAGAAGATAGTAGCTGTGTTCACCATGACGATTGGATTCTCTTTTACAGCACAAATGTGAGCTGGCCGTCTGAGAGAAAAATCTGACATTGAACACCTCGGTGCCCGCTAGCCTCAAGATAATATTATTATTATTATTATTGCTGTATGTGACAAATATGACAGTAAGTGTTGTCTTTTTCTGGTTTAAAAGGCTAAATTACAGTAAAGGTATGTCATTTTTCTGAACTGACCAGACTGTTCTAGCTGCACTATTATTTGTATTTATCCAGTTAGTCATTATATCACATTTTTGGTGATTATTTATCAAAACTCTCATTGTGTGTTACTATTTTGTGAAAGCACCAATAGTCAACACTACAATTTGGCCGCAATATCTACATTGATGTATTTGGTCAAATATATTGAGACTATGATGATATTACAGTAATATTACAGTGATATTACATTTTCTCCATGTCACCTAGCTCTGGTACAGTCTTATTTATTTATTTTTTTAGAAATCATTAACAGTAACACTTTACAAGGCATTTTGAAATTTGGTCGTCTGCAGTATAAATGTTTGGTAACCATAAGATGTGTGTATGAACCACAATGTATTTCCATACTAGAGGCCATAAGCCTTTATTGCTCTCTGTGGAGAGGAGGGTCTGGCTAGTCCACACAGCATTCTGAGATGGGAATAAAACTTCTTTAAACCAATCCGAATCGTCGTGGTGCCGCTGTAAACTATCCTCGGGAAGAAACTTGTTTTGGTGGAACATGTGTACATTCAAAGATTGTTTTAGCATAAGGAAACTCAGATGGACAGATAGTTTAGCTAGCTGTCTGGATTTACCCTGCAGAGATCTGAGGAGCAGTTAACCATAGTCCTCATTAATCCAGCGTAGTTTATAACGGCAACACAAAGAAAGAAGAAGGTAACAGACATCTGGTTTTATTCCGCACTCTCCCTCCCAGCAGAGACCCGTTCTCACTCCCAACTAGTGAAATGCTAATGCTTGGTCAGTGGCTCTCAGCGTCACACATCAACGCATAAATCCCCCTTTTAAGTGTCCGTAAGGGACGCCCCAGGCAGACCAGCAGCTCGACTGCGGCGCTGTCAGATGTGTGTATTAAGCAAGACAACGGTAGCGAGTAGTAAGAAAATCCATGTAAGGAAGCCGGTTGGGGGTGCCGGGTCAAACAAGACAGGACTTTCACCCAGGAGACCTAAAGCGTACATTTTGTAATCCCACCCAAAATCTTTTCCTAAACCTAATTGTCCCGTTCTTGTGTCTCTGACCCAGAGCGCCCAAAAGTGACGGCCAGAGTCCCGACCAAGCGCGTCTAAATAAGACGCTAAAGGAGACTTTTTGCATGAATAACAAACGCCATAGGCACCTGACCAGGTGTCGCATTTTGACGCGATGGGGGTTAGAATGTGTTGCAACGCAGAGTGTGTGTGTGTGTGTGTGTGTGTGTGTGTATGGCGGCAGTGCAGTTCTTAAGGTGGGATCTGTGTCTGTGTCCAGTTCTCCATTCTTTCTCAGCGTGGTGCATGCATATTGTAGCCGAGTATCAGGATCCACTCCATTTGAAGTTCAACAACCTGTGGGGAAATAAAGTGAAAGGCGCTTAGCGACGACTCCTGGCTCAATGTGATGTTTAATGTTTTCGCATGACAGGAGTGCAAGCGTGTTTGTGTACAAAAGCTAAAGCAAGAAAAGGAGAGAAATGTAATGCGGAGTGAGAGAGAGCAGGTGTTGGAGTGGTTAATTGCTGACAGCTTGAATAGCCAGCCCTGTCCGTCCCTGATTAAGGGAATGAACTTCTCCTTTTGTCTCGTCCATCAACAATGAAGCACTCAAACACCATCCATCAGGCGCTGCTCACAGACGGCTAAACATTTAATGAATCTAAAAAACTTCCTTTTTCCCTTACTGCAAGGCAATTTAGAGACATTGACAGTGACTTGACCCTCTGGGAAAAAAATGGGGACCATCTGTTGTGTTTGCCTGCACATTCAAATCAACAAAAGGCACCAAGGGCAGTTTTCACACAGGCCTAATGCAGTGTACACAGTGCAGGTAAATGGAGACAACCTAGGGAAAAAATATATATATATATATATATATATATATATATTTTTTTGCTCTTTCTCCTCCAATCAGTCGTCAATCATTTAGATTAAAATCATTATTAGATGACGCTTTCTTCAACCGTTCATGCTTCACATTTCGGGGTTTTGCTGAGTTAAAGGCAATCTTGAAATTGATTAGTTGCTAACTACAATACAATTCCAAGTTCTTGAATGTGAATAATGTCTTGAATGTAAACAAGACAAAACAAGACATAATAAAGAGGTCGTCTTAGTCATCTTAGTTATCAAATACTGATCGCCATTTTTCAACATGAGTAATTCCTATGTAAAAATTGACTTACGTGAATATTTCTCTTCTTATAAAATCTGATATTTGACAAGGGAGCAAAGGTTTCCTGCCTATATTTCACAGCTTAAATTCTGTTGTTGTGATGCTGTAACACTTCACTGTCTCTATCTGGGCTCAGTAACATTCACCTTATACACATTTTTAACTTATAACAACTCTTCAGTGATTCAAGACCAATATCAAGAGGTGTTGTACCTGATGGCTTGAACCCAGTCAGCTGGACTACCTGTTTGAAAAGACATACAGTACACAATACTCAGTCATATTGAAACAGTGTCATAGGCCTAGTTGTTGCAGTGATAATGCATACATGTTACTTACTTGGTTTCCTGATGCTGGTTTCAAAGAAAAACTCACAAGGCTTTCCTTCCTGAAGCTCTCTGTAAGACAAAAACACACTTATTTGTATTTAAAGTTTCATTCATAATTCACTTATTTTAGCTACAAAAGGAAGTGAAAGTGCAGAATACAGTCGTATTCACAGCAGAGGTGGACATGTCAGTGAAGTGGTCCCAGCTATAGATCAACAGTGACTGCCCACTTTGTGAACGGCTCTGGTTCTAAAGGTGATTTTCCCCATACAATGTCTCTGTTGACGTTTCATAAAATGCTTACAGCATGATTTTTATAGGTCCAATATGCAATACCGACAGCTAACGTCTAGAACGGTTACTGCAGCCCAAATTGAAAATACTGGAGAGAGGCCTTCCTCCCCACACTCAAAGTTTACGGGGGTTGCCAGGTAGAGAGTGCTGAACCTGAGGTCCCACAATGTCAGCGTTAGCTAGATGCTAGTTCGGCATTGTCGGACATTAACGTTACCCCACAGCGCAGCGGAGTTGCTAGATGTTGACGGTTATAAAAACGTGTGCTCTCGCGGAGCTCTGTACCCGTCTGACAGTCACCTGTTAACGGCTAAACATAACAACAACAACAACAACAACAACAACCGCTATGAAGAACACATCCTCGAGGTTCTCTAAACCCAACTGACGGCCAGCCTTTCTCGGCTTAAAATTACTGCAACAACTGCTACAAGACCGCGACTTCGTGGCCGTCTGTGCCCAGGTCATAGTCACCGTTTGACTGCTACGACACTGGGGAAGTTGGGGAAGAATTTCCAAAATTTCCAAACCACTTTCTATATAAAAATTAAATAAACACATAATCTTATTTCCATTTGTCTAAGTTTATGTGTTAATGGATACAAATACTTGTTGATGATCTACAAAAAAATTCACTAAAACAGCTTTACACTGTACATTAAACAGAACGGTTCCATGTTAGGGAATCAGCTTACTGTCTAACATATCCTAACTGTGATACACAGACTCACACATGCACGTACGCACACACGCACGCACGCAAGCACACATGCACGCTCCACCCTCAGTTTAGCCAGCCTACCGTTCTTGATGACCAATGACGTGGAGGTGGAGCTGGGCGGTCCAGAAGTCTCACTGGTCTCAGGGCTGGAGGTGGTCAGTGGACTGCGGCCCCAGGAGGTGATCGGGGCCCTCTGGGAAGGTAGGAAGCTGGTTGGCTGGGAACAGTTCTGAAAATACACCCCAACCAAATCAGAAGTGTTTTAATGTGAGGATTTGATCCTAAATGTCCATGTTCAAATCACATGTCAAGACTCACTTTTTTAGATCTGCTTTTAAATGTGAGTACTATGTGGATTACTTTTTTTTTAAACTGTAAAGGTTCTCTGAGTGTTGCAAAAAGTGATTTATAAATACAATGCATTATTATTATTATTATAAAGTATGATATATGGACTAGTCTACTACACTACTATTAAAGCAAAAAATGAAAGAGGGAGTTCTGTTTCTAATGGTGTGTGCTTTTTACTCACTCACCGTGAAAGATAAGGCCTTTCTCTTTTCTTTGATCCTCTTTATGGCATTCCTCACCTAAATGAAAAGCAGCGTTTACACCCACTGGTTTTGCAGCTTCACATACCGTACAAAGATACATTTCGATATTCTGCCGCAGTGGAGAGATGCAGCAGCACTGATAATGGACTGAATGCCACCTTACCTCACTGTTGTAAACAGCATACACTAAGAAGATGTACAGGCCCTGCAGAGAGGGGAGAGGGACATGATGCATGTGAAAAGTGGAAAGAAAAAAATTCCAATTCCATTCATACAGCTTGTATTGACAATTCCTCATCAAATCCATTTATTACTCAGCTCATTCTTAGACAAACTCTGCTTCTCTCCTCACCAATGAAAAGGGAACCATGTATTGTAAAATACCTCTTTATGTGCTCAATTCCTACTCCCTTCTGGCATGAACTTGAGTCGGATTCAGCACGGTGGGGCACTTAACTCATAGCTGAATTGAATCCGCATTGGATCTCTCCATTGTATCTGTGATTTGGGAAAGTGTTTTCACTAAGAAGTGGTTTGTTGACCTCCTGTATATCCAGTGATGTGCTGAAGAAGCGGGGGAACCCTTCACCATAAATGTTCCATTGCAGTAGGAGCCTAGTCTCGCATAGCCAGACCTTCCTCCACATCACTGCTGAGGAGGGTCTGGCGAGTCCACACAGTGTTCCGGGATGGGAGAAAAACAAGCTCTGGTTTAAACCAATCTTCTTTAAACCAGTCACAATCATCTTGGGTGGCACTAAGTGCCAGACGGAGCCATGGTGCCGCTGCAAAATTTCCTCGGGAAGGAACTTGTGTTGGTGTCTTTAGGTAGCTTTTCATTTTGTTCCACATTGCATGGTTTGGTTAATTGCCCAGTTTGAGTTTTGTGTGTGTTTTTCATTTGGTTTTAGTGGTAGATGAGTTGCATGTTTTAACAGTTATTATTTGTGGATTTGCTGTGTTTTTTTCTAATTGTGTGATGTAGTAGGAATATGAGCACCCGCCACAGCTCATGATTGGCCACATGATCTAATAATGTGTTGGTTAAATGTGGATGCGAGACAGGTGTGGGGTGGAAAAAAAAGGGAGGAAAAAGAAAGAGAATTCTTTGTGTGACTGGCTAAAGGACAGTTGTTGTTTTTTGAAGTCTTTTTAGTCATTTTTTTTGTATTTCTGTACAGAAGGGACCAGTTTGATTTTTAAAAAACATTACTTTGAAGAAACCATCCTGTGGATCCTGAAGTTTTCTTTCAGTGGAAACATTTTGTTTTTCTGGTAAGAAAGGACTTATGTGTATGTTCAAAAATTGTTTTAGTCGTGCAACAGAAAACTCAGATTGGACAGAGGTTAAAGAAACAAGAAAATATTCATATATATCAAACTGCAATCAGAGAATTTAATTTTTTTTTCATAAACTCTTGCTATAGCATCGGCGTTTTCTGTAAATAAATGGTGATGCTATAACAAGAGCAGAGTGTGGGATTTTTTCCTTTCTTTCAAGTTGATTATATTTTCCAACGCACCTGTACAGAGGAATTTTCACACATTTTTCTCCCATCCCGGAATGCTTTGTGGACTAGCCAGACCTTCCTCTGCAGTGCTGTGCTACTTTTCATGTAATAAGTGATTTTCTAGTGGTTTTGCAATATTGCGAGAGTTGAGCTGCCGTGCATGTGTTTGGAGTTGGGTGCAACGGTCACACTCAAAGAGTGTAGAGAGGGGGTGACATGCATATATATTTTTTTTTAAATACTGGGATGTTGCATATTTTCTCCTGGAAGACAATCAGAGTGTTGCAGTTACCCTGCTTACCCACTCAGTAAATGTGAAATTGTTGCTTTGGGAGAAGTTACAGAAATTGACACCCCTCACCTTACCTAGTTGCCAAGTCAGACATGTTTGGAGGGAGGGGGTTTCAGAGGCTGACCAGCACTTAAACTGATGCTTCTAGTTGCCCTCTTGTGGTCTAAATCAGACAAGCTCTGTTCTTTAAAGTATTGTAGAAGTCCTTTGGACTTTCAGTCATCCAACCTAAATCAAAAAACAGATTTGGCGCCGTTATATTTTAAGGGTTTTTAAATAATAACATTCACCCCATGTGTTTCATACCAAAATGTTTAGAACAAACTCAGCTTTCTGTGTAGAAATATATAATACATTAGGTTGGATGCTTACAGTAAAAAAGAATGTAGGTAGTCAACAGGTGGGTAAGTCAACTTATTTTTTTTCTGACAAAACTTGCATCTTACTCTTTTTGGATCACCTTTTACTATTTCAAAGAGCACCGACACTTTAGATTTTCCTTTCCCAGACATTGTCTTGTTAAGGATAGAAATTCCTGCCACCAAGTTGCTCCTCCATTGATCATGGAGAGTGAAATTTAAATCTTTTATGTGGCAGTTGTATTTATTCACGCATAAAAAAAGATTTATCAAAAACGTCTTCCTTTTCACATTTTTATTTATAGCATTATATATTGATATTTATATAATTAAAAGCTGTATATTAAATGTACAATATGTCATTTTCTCTCAATCAAAACAAGCAGACTTTTGATGACGTCGTGAAGTTGTATGGGATTATGGGAGTTGTAGTTTTCAACACAATTGCTGGTTAAAATATATCTATTCACAAAGGGATTTGCAGTTTTATCCACGTTACGTTTGGTAATGTTTAGTAACGTTAGGGACCGTTCGGTATTTATGGAAAATAGGGGAGGCTGATGTCTTTTTATTGTTTGTTGAGGGGAGGGTCATCCAACTTTTTTTTAGTCTGGTGGCAGGGTCACCCAACTTTTTTATTTAAGAAACAGTAACATTTCAAAGTGGCATGTTTGGTGCATGTGTAGCTCCATGTAGCTCTTTCAGTCTCGGCCCCCCCATCGCTAGCAGATGGGTCCCTCCCTGTTTAGTCAGCCAGACATTTTGAGCTGTAGCTTTGCAGAGACCGTATGATTTCCCAAACTGAATAAATCCCGCCCACACATATAAACACAAAACTAATTTGCCAGTTTCATTGTGTTGTAACTAAGACATCTGCTGACAAAATATTTTATTTATTAGCATGATTGCTGTTTAGTACAAAAACATTGAAAACACCAACGTATGAAAACATAGCGGATGAGATACAAGCTTTTATTTTGAAAAGTCAAAGCTCACGGACAGCACGCAGCCGGGAGGGCATGAGACGAGAGGTCTCAAGGCTGCAGCCGTATCCAAATCCAATATCCTTTCCGACAGCCTTTTCAAGTCCTTTGAGAAGGAGGGAGTGGTAGCATGCAAGCTCCCAAATTAACGCTCGTCTGAGAAATGGAGTTTTGGATAATGTTCAGCTTCGGCTGCTTTACCTATATGCTAAAATATAAAATGACTGAGGAAGCCTAGTGACAATTACATAACAACCAGTTCACATGTTTGATTTGTTATTACCCATAGTGCTTTGTTGAATGGTTTCATTGTTTTATTTTATGTGAATACTAGTTCACTAGAGGAGTAACTTAGTATTTGAAGTAACGTAGCTCAGCGTAAAGTCTTTCAGGAAGTTTTAATCAATGCACTCTTAAATCAATTCAGCTGTTATCCAAATAAATATATATTTTACCATGCTGTGTATACCTGTAGCATATCTGCAACTAATCTCTCCTTATTGAAATGCAGCTCAGTGTAAGTCCTATCAGGAAGCCCTAATTCTTAATCAGTGCTCTACCTACCTCAAATCAGCTGATGGAGGCATTCACCTTCCTGCTAAACCAATCAGAATCATACACAAATTGCAAGGACCAATCACAGAGTTACAACCCTGCTTTAAATCTGTTTCTCCCTGTGCTATTCAGCTGTCATTGCAGGCAAAAAGTGCAACCCTCCCCCTCCCCTTCCACCTCCAGTCATCTACTCCAGCTGACTGGTCCGGAGCATCCAATCTAGACACCGCCGGTTGCATCGGGGGGTCTGATGGTTCTCTACCCCTATATAAATATACAAAATATTCGTATAGCGATGGAGTCGCTATATAGCCATAGACTTTGTATATTGTATTGAGCTGTACAATAAACAGTATTTGCATATCTGTAAATATGTCTCTCCTGATTGAAATGCAGTAATACAGGAAGTGTGGATTTAGTTTCCGTACTTATTGTGTTTCCACAACAATGTTAGTGGGTAAATCCACTGTAATGGCCGCCAGTGTGATGTGTGAGATGAGAAAGCGAGAGGTTGGTCATGTATGTCATAGCTGTAAAAAAAAAACAATGGCTATTTGTACATCATTGGCAAGTGCCAAACCAGTACAAAAGGCATCAAGAAATTGTTGGAGGGGGTCATGCCCTTTTTCCCAATCACTATGGAGGGTAATAGAAAAATTTACTATTAGCAAAGGAAAGTCTTTTTTACTAAAGACCCAAAAACCCTCCGGTATGCCTTTAAATAAAAAACTAACATTAACAAAAAGTCTCTTATTCATAGAATTCTGATAAAATAGCTGCAGTTTCCTCCACATTGTGACATTGTCTTGATTTGATTTGTATTGTACAAACATTAGCCAGCAGCTAAAACCACAACATCACAATATACAGTGAGGAAAGTAAGTATTTGAACACCCTGCTATTTTGCAAGTTCTCCCACTTAGAAATCATGGAGGGGTCTGAAATTGTCATTGTAGACGCATGTCCACTGTGAGAGACATAATCTAAAAAAAAATATCCAGAAATCAAAATGTCTGATTTTTTAACTATTTATTTGTATGATACAGCTGCAAATAAGTATTTGAACACCTGAGAAAATCAATGTTAATATTTGGTACAGTAGCCTTTGTTTGCAATTACAGAGGTCAAATGTTTCCTGTAGTTTTTCACCAGGTTTGACACACTGCAGAAGGGATTCTGGCCCACTCCTCCACACAGATCTTCTCTAGATCAGTCAGGTTTCTGGGCTGTCGTTGAGAAACAGAGTTTGAGCTCCCTCCAAAGATTCTCTATTGGGTTTAGGTCTGGAGACTGGCTAGGCCACGCCAGAACCTGATATGCTTCTTACAGAGCCCCTCCTTGGTTCTCCTGGCTGTGTGCTTCGGGTCATTGTCATGTTGGAAGACCCAGCCTCGATCCATCTTCAATGCTCTAACTGAAGGAAGGAGGTTGTTCCCCAAAATCTCGCAATACATGGCCCCGGTCCTCCTCTCCTTAATATAGTGCAGTTGCCCTGTCCCATGTGCAGAAAACCCCCAAAGCATGATGCTACCCCCCCATGCTTCACAGTAGGGATGGTGTTCTTGGAATGGTACTCATCATTTTTCTTCCTCCAAACATGGTTAGTGGAATTATGACCAAAAAGTTCTATTTTGGTCTCATCTGACCACATGACTTTCTCCCATGACTCCTCTGGATCATCCAGATGGTCATTGGCAAACTTAAGACGGGCCTTGACATGTGCTGGTTTAAGCAGGGGAACCTTACGTGCCATGCATGATTTCAAACCATGACGTCTTAGTGTATTACCAACAGTAACCTTGGAAACGGTGGTCCCAGCTCTTTTCAGGTCATTGACCAGCTCCTCCCGTGTAGTTCTGGGCTCGTTTCTCACCTTTCTTAGGATCATTGAGACCCCACGAGGTGAGATCTTGCATGGAGCCCCAGTCCGAGGGAGACTGACAGTCATGTTTAGCTTCTTCTATTTTCTAATGATTGCTCCAACAGTGGACCTTTTTTCACCAATCTGCTTGGCAATTTCCCCGTAGCCCTTTCCAGCCTTGTGGAGGTGTACAATTTTGTCTCTAGTGTCTTTGGACAGCTCTTTGGTCTTGGCCATGTTAGAAGTTGGATTCTTACTGATTGGATGGGGTGGACAGGTGTCTTTATGCAGCTAATGACCTGAAACAGGTGCATCTAATTTAGGATATTAAATGGAGTGGAGGTGGACATTTTGAAGGCAGGCTAACAGGTCTTTGAGGGTCAGAATTCTAGCTGATAGACAGGTGTTCAAATACTTATTTGCACCTGTATCATACAAATAAATAGTTAAAAAATCATACATTGTGATTTCTGGATCTTTTTTTTTTAGATTATGTCTGTCACAGTGGACATGCACCTACGATGACAATTTCAGACCCCTCCATGATTTCTAAGTGGGAGAACTTGCAAAATAGCAGGGTGTTCAAATACTTATTTTCCTCACTGTAGATCACGTCAGTCTGGTCACTTTTTGGATGTTTTCAGCACTGGGAGGGAAAGGGGTTTGATGTAACATTACTGAACAACGCTGACAGACTTGCTTTGCGACTGGGGCTGAAGATCACTTGAATTCAGGGCCTACCGAATCTGTTATTTCGGAGCAGATGCATTATGCATGCTATGTTCTCATAATGCTGGAGGCATATAAGGCAGTGATGTGAGTAAGGTGGAGCCCAAGTACACACAGTTTGGGCAATTATGTTATAAACACTGTAAACACAGTCAGATATGGGGACTATTTTTGAAGGACTTTACAGATACATTATTACAATAATCTAACTATGATGCCATGTGAGTTTCCATAGCTTAGGTATTTATAAATGCTCTCCAGGCTACAGACAAATGTCCTGTTCTTCATTTGGTACTGTAGTGGCGGTTGAGTGCTCTGTCTTTCTTTGGAAACTTTTTTAAGTCTACTTTGCAGAGTTTAAACTTTATGTTGCATAAAATGTAGTAATTGAACTATGAAGACTGTGCTGTAGCATAGAAACATAATCATTAAAAGTATACTTTCGTCAGCTGGTGTTTACAGCAGTGGTCGAGCAAGCTAGAGAGTGAATGGAGAGAGAATGCGGCATTAGCGCGAACAAAGACATTATTTTCTGATTGTTTCATGGCGGTTATGCTCTAAAGCACAAATTAACGCACCCGTTCAAACAGACACGCAGACCATCAACCCGCAGCACAGGAGAGAAACGAGGAGCAGGGGGCATTCATTGTCACTTTGTGACAAGTAGCTAAGATGCTAACAAGAGACTTCTTTAATGTCAATGCCGTAAAAATTGACATATTGAACTAAGTTTGTTCACTGCTGACTACAAGTTAGCAATCAAACACAACAAAGGCTGTCAGTTGAAGGACGTTTTGAGCAATCAAACAATCATAGATGGCTATAATGTTGCTAACAAGAGACTTCTTTAATGTCAATGCAGTAAAAATTGACATATTGAACTAAGTTTGTTCACTGCTGACTACAAGTTAGCAATCAAACACAACAAAGGCTGTCAGTTGAAGGACGTGATTAGCAATCAAACAATCATAGATAGCTAAATGTTTTTGAAATGACTGCTAGCTTAGCTACAAGCTAGCAATTAAAGACAATAAATGCTGCTTTGTTGTTGCTTTGTTTGCATGTTAGTGCATTGTGTGTTGGTATCAGACCCAGAGTGCGATGCAAAGTGTAGTTATTTGTAGGTTGGAGATCTGTCTGTGAGAGCCATAGAGAGGCAATCCCAGACCACTTTTTTCAGTATTACAGCCCCTTTAATGAAAAAAAACTCATGAAAAGATTTATATAATATAGTAGCTATACTACACTGTGTATACTTGTGTTTACATGCACCACACACTTGTGTCTAATCATCAAAAAATATGAGTTAAATCGGACAGCCCAAATAAATCACTGGTGATACAGGTTTTTAGTGGACATAAAGAGAAGATTGGATGAGATCAGAGACTAAGGCTAGGTTAGTAGATTTAAACCTCTGCTGGATGTTATTTTTCAGCCCTGTTTTGCCGTAGTGGCCCTCACTTTGCTTTAATGGCCCACAGACTCTCTCCGTCACACTTTGCTTTTATAGACTGTTGAAGCATAACCGTTTTGTAAAAAGAAGAAGATGGGCTGACTCAGCATTATCCTCCTACTTACATGAGGAAGAACTCCTACTGTAGTGTTATCTGCCCTCAGCTGGACACTGGCAGTAAATCTAAATTAACTAGCAGCTCTCTGGGGGTCACCCAGGGGCTAGCTCGTTTTGATAAATTAAAGACCAAGGGAGAGCACAGAGGGGTGGGTGGGATAAGAAAAGACAGGGAGGGAGATGAATACAATGGACCGAAAGTATAAGAATAACAGGGACAGTGTAAAGTAATAGGGTCCAAGTGAGGGAAGAGTGTCTGAGGAGGAAGTAACTGCAGTGTTATCAGGGGAGGAGAGCTGGAGGTAGATGTGGTATGACCTGCTGTTTCAAAGGACTCACTGCCTTCTCCCACACGCACACACACACACACACACACACACACACACACACACACACGCACACACACCCCCTCACTCACACACACACACACATGCACATACACGCAGGCACACACACAAACACACACACACACACACACACACACACTCACATGCACGCGCACACACACACACACACACACCAGAAACACAAACACACGTGCACAAACACGAACATGCACATGCACCAAGGTTATTATAGTTTTGTATTTTTATTTGTTTTGACGTTTTCTTTTCAAATTCAGTTTAATTAGATTAGTTTTGCTGGTTTAGTTTAGTTTTAATAGTTTAGGGTTATTTGTTGGGGGATTCAAAAAGGTCGGAAAAAGTATTGTGTAATAATAACTCAACAAAAACATCATACAATTTTAGAAATATGTATTCACAATGTATTCAACAATAACACCAGTACATAACATGTAGCCTACATAAGGTCATAAATATGTAAACAGTCTACACAAGACACCACAGTGAGTGCAGAATGTGTAAATGACGTGTTCCAGGAAAAAACCTACAGCCTACAGACTAAAGAAGACATATATCAACAGGTGTTTATAACTTTTGTTCAAGTAAAGTGGTAAACTTTTTGAAGTCAGTTGACTCAGACAGTTGTGTAGACATCCCAGTAGTATCAATACACATATTACATATTACCCCACGCTTCCTCCCAATTATGGTGTTCCTGCGTATTTACCAACCAGCTATCGGGTCGCCAATGAAAGCAGCCTGTAGTGTTCTTTGTCCTACGGTTGTCTCCGTCATGCTGCCTGGCCCTGTACCCATACATCCATGCCCCGTTAGCTTCTGTCTCAAGGAAAGGAGGCTTTGCATTCCCATTTACCTTGTTAAAGGTCTGATGGCATGAAAATGTCCCTTTATGAGTTTTTTTTAACATTAAAATGCGTTCCCCCAGCCTGCCTATGGTCCCCAAGTGGCTAGAAATGGTGATAGGTGTAAACTGAGCCCTGGGTATCCTGCTCCGCCTTTGAGAAAATTAAAGCTCATATCTGCAATCTTGCTCCCTATGACATCATAAAGGGCAAGGTTACCTCCCCTTTTTTCTGCCCCCCTCCAAGAGCACCATGTCATGAGACCTTTAAGGTAAGCTAGGTTAGTACGCTTCTCAAATTTAAATTAAAATTTTTTCCCTTTAATAAATTGTCCACATATTTTACCATCTGCCACTGTGAGGCACTTGCTTTTATCTGACAAGTCATAATCAAATAGGTTTCTGCTGCTTTTTTCCGACTTCCGGTACCGCCATGATGACAGGCGAAGGGCACGGACATGGAATCTCGGAATTTCTGGATTCCCAGTTAGAAACTATAAATGTCTACGGGAAATGTCAACTCTGAAAGATTGATGTTCTCTGAAAGACATTGACAGAGACAAAAAATAAGGACATTTACTCAATCATTTTATTTTAGTTTGTTTTGCAAACAGACATTACAGTTTTAATTAGTTATCGTGTTTTTGTAATGTCTTTCATAATTTTTTCCCTCTTTGTTTTCGTTATTTTGTTCATTTTTGTTAACAATTATAACCTTGGCATGCATGCGCAGACATGCACACACACAGGCACGCACACACACACACACAAATATACACACACACACAGACACACACAGACACACAAGCACATGCAAGCACACACACACACACACACAGGTCTCCATATTCTCATTTCTGTCAAGAAGGAAGGAACGTCAAGAAAGATTTGCATTGAATTTAAATAAATGTATGAGAAAAAGGCTAAATTGAGTTTAAACCACAATGTGTACAACATTTGTGTGAGCTTAGCATGTTTCAGTCTACATTTGAATAAAATAATAATAAAAAGCCACACTGCCGCCTGCCTTGCACGTTTTTACGTGGGCTGCTGCGTCCTAAACGTTGAGCTTCCTGTCTGATTGAGCCCAGCTGGTCAGAAAGAGAAGCGAGTGAGTGGCGTTTTTTGCAGTACTCTCCAAAATACCAACATGGCAACAGTAGTAACCACATCCATGATAAACACAGACGTAGTGTTGCTTATCTCCAAGTCGAAATGACTCTCCGCCTAGCAAACGCTCTCACCATGAGGCTGGTTTTAAGCTTTGACAAAGCAATCTCTGTTTTTCCACAGTCTCCAGCCAGTGTCCCAGTGGTCTCTCTCCGACTAACAATTTAAGGCCATTTAACTGTCCCTGTGGTCTTTACATGAAGAATCATACAGGTGTTTGACCATGTTGATATGGATTGCGGAGCCTCTGCGCTGGACCTAGCCTAACTGTGTCTGTGTGCTGTTTGCTGCAGAGCATGTACGTTCTTTTTGATTAAAAAAATCAGCTGCCTGCTGTTTCAGAAAACCACGCAGTGAAAGTGGTGAAAGTTTGTGTGTTTACCTGGGTGGCATTGAGCGCAATGAAGACATAGGCAACTACTACCGACAGATGGACCAGCACTCCACACAGCCAGGTCAGACCCAGCACTGGGAGCAGGATGAGAACTGGACGGGTCACAGCCCTGCAAACACACACACAATGCACAGACATGAATCCTAAATGCACATAAGCTATATGCTTGAATTATACACACACTCCCAAATGCAGATGCATGAGAATATGGTTTAACAGACCACTAAGGCACCTCATGATTCCTCAGTGCTCTCTTATTGCATACCTTCTAGTTGTCAAGCCTTTTAGAAAAATAATATAGACAGAAAAAAGTGCCAGCAAAGTGGATTTTCCAAGGTATTTTGATGACATTTTCTTTTCGAATATTTCCTCCTTGAATCCTCATCAAAAATCTCTGCACAGTAAAAGATTTTACCGTTCTACCTCTGTTCCTTTCAGTGATCCTGGTGCTCATACGGCCAAAAACCATTTAATGGGGCAAGACAGTAAAGGTTGCCTTTGTTCATACCACTATTGTTGTCACACTGCTGCACCTGGGTATAGAGATTGAGTTTTTAGACTGCACTGTGTCTGCAAGGACAAAGCCGGCACTCACTTCCCTCTCTTCCCTTTTATTTGTGAAAGTCGTTTTTCCCACAAATCTTCTGAAAAGCACTGTAGAGCTGGCAAAGACATGTACTTTCAGCGAGGGAATGAGGGGGGCAGCACAGTGGCATTTCCATCAGTCATAGACAAAATCTGAATGGGAAAATACAGTAGGGAAATGCAGATGTTCAATCTTCATGTGGTAGCTTGAATCTTCTGTGTTGTTTGAACTCATCAAATGTGTTGCCAGCACGGTGGTGTACTGTTTAGCATTGTTGAGTTGCAGCACGAAGGTTCAAACCCTAAACTGTTAAAATAATAGATTCCAGCTTACAAAAATACAAAGATCCATAATCTATTTAATTTCAATGTTATGAACTGTCAACTGGTTAAAATGGCAGACTTTTAGATGGAGCCTCAATGCCCGCGAGCACGGTACATGGTCAAGCAAGTTAGAGAGCGACTGGTAAAAAAAAGCAGTGCGATAAATAAATAAAGTGATGTTTTTGCCAATTCATCACTAGAAATGCAAATGTAGCAAGCATCTCTCTATGTATTAATATTCAGGCGCAACATATGATATCTGACCACCTGAAAACCTAAGAAGTGAAAGTTTATATGCAGATGACACACCGTGAACTGTTTTAGAATGTGGCAGACTAGCACGTTGAAAGTTTCAACTCGTCTTGTCGCAAATCTTTGGTTCTAAATTCAATTCAATTTCAATTCAATTTTATTTATACTATAAATTCATAACAAGTGTTATCTCGAGACACTTTACAGATAGAGTAGGTCTAGACCACACTCCATAATTTACAAGGACCCAACAGTTCTAGTAGTTTCCTCCAGAGCAAGCAACAGTGCAACAGTGGCGAGGAAAAACTTCCTTTTAGGCAGAAACCTGGGACAGACCCAGGCTCTTGGTAGGCGGTGTCTGACGACCGGTTGGGGTTAGAATGAAGAGTGGCAATAACAGTCACAAAAAAAAAAAATAGTTTGTAGTAGTTCATGGCATAGCAGGGCATTATGCGGCATTACAAGGCGCCGCAGAGTGTAGCAGGATGAACATGGCATCGCAGGATGTGTAGCGGGACCATGGCGACAGCTGCTACCATGATTTTGGAGCCTCCCTGATCCGAGGGAACATGCTGGGCGAAAAAGAACTCCGGGGAATGACTCCCCAGAGCTAGGTTAGTAACAAGCATTTCTGGGACATGGATGCACACAAATGGAAAGAAAGAGGAGAGAAGAGCTCAGTGTATCAAAGGAAGTCCCCCAGCTGTCTAAAACTATTACAGCATAACTAGGAGAGACAGGGTAAAGAGAGGAGCCTGGTCGGGCTAGAACTCTCCCCAACCGGATCGAGCTGTATGCCCTGCCTCCCTCTAGTTTTATTATATTATTGATTATATGATAGATAGATCTGACAACTATGACGAGAAGCAGGTGGGCCGGGTTAGGCGGACGCTGCGACTCCTCACTCCCTAACAATATTCAATTCTATGCCCTAACTAAAAGCTTTATCAAAAAGGAAAGTCTTAAGCCTACTTTTAAATGTGGGGACGGTGTCTGCCTCCTGAACCCAAACTGGAACCTGGTTCCACAGGAGAGGAGCCTGACAGCTGAAAGCTCTGGCTCCCGTTCTACTTTTAGAGACTATAGGAACCACATGTAACCCTGCATTCTGGTAGCGCAGTGCTCTTGTAGGGTTGTAAGGTACTATGAGCTCTTTAAGATAAGATGGTGCCTGACCATGAAGACCTTTGTAGGTGAGAAGAAGGATTTTAAATTCTACTCTGGATTTTACAGGAAGCCAATGCAGAGAAGCTAAAATAAGAGAGATGTGATCTCTTTTCCTGGTTCCTGTCAGAACACGTGCTGCAGCATTCTGGAGTCTTTATGGACTTTTTTGAGCAGCCTGATAATAAAGAATTGCAGTAATCCAGCCTAGAAGTAACAAATGCATGGACTAGTTTTTCTGCATCATTTTTAGACAGGATATTCCTGATTTTTGCAATATTGCATAGGTGAAAAAAGGCGATCCTTGAAATTTGCTTTATGTGGGAATTAAAGGACATGTCCTGATCAAAGATAACTCCAAGATTCCTCACAGTGGTGCTGGAGGCCAGAGTGATGCCATCCAGAGTAACTATCTCTTTGGATTATGTGTCACGGAGGTGCTTGGGTCCCAGAGCAATAACTTCAGTTTTATCTGAGTTTAACATTAGAAAATTAGAGCACATCCAGGTTTTAATATCCTGAAGGCACATTGGAAGTTTAGCTAACTGATTAGTTTCATCCGGCTTGATCAATAGATATAATTGAGTATCATCTGCATAACAATGAAAGTTTACAGAGTGCTTCCTGATAATATTGCCTAAAGGAAGCATATATAAAGTGAACAGGATTGGACCGAGCACAGATCCTTGTGGGACTCCATGACTAACTTTGGCGTGCACAGAGGATTCATCGTTAACATGAACAAACTGAGATCGATCTGATAAATAAGACTTAAACCAGCTAGGAGCAGTTCCTTTAATGCCAATTAAATGTTCCAATCTCTGTAATAAGATATGATGGTCAATGGTATCAAATGCAGCACTAAGATCTAATAACACCAGTACAGAGATAAGTCCTTTGTCTGATGCAATTAGGAGATCATTAGTAATTTTCACAAGTGCTGTCTCTGTACTATGATGAACTCTAAATCATGACTGAAAATCCTCAAATAAGCTGAAAAGAAACCTGGGGTTGTTTCTATTTTCCTCTATTAATGATGAGTAGTACGCTGCTCTGGCATTACGGAGGGCCTTCCTATAAGTTTTAAGACTATCTTGTCAGATTAAAGGAGAATTTTCCAATTTGGTGGAACGACAAATCTTCTCAAGTTTCCGTGATATTTGCTTTAATTTGCGAGTTTCAGTGTTATACCATGGAGCTAACCGTCTTTGTTTTATTATCTTCTTTTTTAGAGGGGCAACAGAGTCGAGTGTCGTTCGCAGCGAGCCTGCTGCACTACAACAAAATGATCGATTTGGGAGGGACTGAAAACAGCATATGAGTCCTCCGTTACTTTGTGACTTGGTAATGAATTAAATGCTAATGGAATCACATCCTTAAATTTAGCTACAGCACTATCAGATAGACATCTTGTATAGAAATGTTTGCCTAATGGCGTGTAGTTCAGCAGTATAAACTCGGTTTATGAACACTTTGAGAGAAGCCAATAGAATCTAATAGAGAGATAAACGCAGTACTAAGGCTATCATTCTCATCGTCCACATGAATATTAAAATCTCCTACAATAACAACTTTGTCCGTTTTTAGCACTAAATTTGACAAAAACAGTGATTTCCAACTTGGGTGTGAAAGACTAAGAACAAGACTTTCAAATGAGTTATAATTTAGTTTAGGTTTAGAGCTAATTAGTAGACTAGAATCGAAGATAGCTGCAACTCCACCTCCTCGGCCTGTGCCTCGAGGAATGTGAGTATTAATATGACTGGGGGTGGATTCATTTAGACTAACATATTCTCCATCACCCAGCCAGGTTTCAGTAAGACAAAAGAAATCAATATTAGAATCTGATATTAATTAATTTACTAGTACACCTTTAGAAGAGAGAGATCTGATGTTTAAGAGTCCACATTTAATTCTCCTATTCTTTTGCACTATTGCACTTGTGGTTTTAATTGTTATGAGGTTTTCATGCACAGCTCCTCTTCTGTTTACCTTTGATTTAAATAATTTCAATGGTTGGGGGGCAGACACCGTCACTATGGGGTTTTTACTAGGTAACTCCTGGAATGGAGGAGCAGAGAAGTGTGTTAGACTGCGACTCTGCCTCCTGGTCCCAGCTCTGGATTGTCAGGGATTAGATCCACTAATAAACTTGTCAAGATTTCTAGAAATGAGAGCTGCTCCATCCAAAATGGGATGAATGCCGTCTCTCCGAATCAGACCCGGTCTTCCCCAGAAAGACTGCCAGTGATCTACAAAGCCCACATCATTATCTGGACACCACCTCGATAGCCAGCGGCGAAATGACGACATGCGGCTGTACATGTCATCACTGGTCAGATTTGGCAGGGGTCCAGAGAAAACTACGGTGTCCGACATTGACTTTGCGTATGTACACACAGATTCAACATTAATCTTGGTGACCTCCGTTTGGCGTAACCGGGAGTCATTAACGCCAACGTGAATAACAATCTTACTGTATTTACGTTTATCCTTAGCCAGCAGTTTCAAATAAGACTCAATGTCGCCCGCTCTGGCCCCCGGGATGCACTTAACTATGGCTGCTGGCTTCGCTAACTTCACGTTTCTTAAAATAGAGCTGCCGATAATCAGAGTTGGTTTCTCAGCGGGTGTGTTGCTGAGTGGGAAAATCTGTTAGAAACGTTAACAGGCTGGTGGTGGTCCGTGGACTTTGAAAGCTTACGACTACTTTTTTTGCAACAGTCACCCAGGCTCCTGGCTGCTCAGGAGTTGCCGGAGGACGGCTACCAGAGGCTAACTCAGGCCGGCCCGCGCCGACTACCGGGGGGGGGGTTAGCTACAGTAACTAACAACTGATCTATCATGGTGCGGATCCAGACTTCTAACTCACTAAGCCTCGCCTCCATGTCTATAAATAAACTACACTTGTTACACATACCATTGTCACTAAAGGATGCAGAGGAGTAACTAAACATCTCACACAAGTAGGAGAGGGAGACGACATGGCTAACTGCTAAGCTAAAGTCGCTAGTAGCTAAGCTAAAGTAGCCTACGGTAGCGTTAGCTACCAAGCGTTAAAAAAAACTGTTATTTAACGAAAGTTGCTGACAAATGAAAAGATCTGTGAGTGCTTAGGCAGAAGTACTATAAGTGTTTAGCAGACAGTTAGCCGCTGCAATAGCAAATCTAACAAATTGAACTGGTATTACACCGTAAACGGAAATGAGTCAGGTACGCTTACCGTCCTCTGCCTAAACTGGACTAAGAGAAAGTTTGCTGATTTTCTGTTCTGCTGTATGCAGATGCATGGCACCAGCACCCAGAGGTCTGCAAAAAATAGCCTCAATAAGGAACTTGTATGTTCAAAAGTTCTTTTAGTTGTGCAACAGAAAACTCAGATTGGACAGATAGTCTAGCTAGCTGTCAGGATTTACCCTGCAGAGATCTGAGGAGCAGTTAACGTTAGTCCTGCCAACACAATGCCAACACAAAGAAAGAGGAAGGTAAGGCACATCCGTCCGAAAAGAGGGACATCCGGCGGAATTACCAGCGGCACCTGAACAATGCCGGTAGTGAAACGTTGTGGATATTGAAAATATATGTGAAACTCCTTCGGTGAATCGCTTCATAGGGATGAAAATCAGCAACGTTCAAAACAATGATGGATGTCACAGATGCTACGTCCACTATTTTTACACTGTATGGTTCAAGCCCACCGGCGGTTTAAGTCATAAGACTGATTAATAATACTAATTTTAGTGTATTGAACTGGTTTGACCTCATTATTATCCACAATACTGAAAGAAAAATTTCCCAAACACTGCACATGTCTAATAATCGATTTGCATAAAATCCTATTACAGGTACAATATTAGCAAGATTTAGATAACGTTTTAATGCACCTGTCGTTAGGGTAGATCAACTACAGGGTTACTTGCAATGTATTAAAGGGACAGTTTAAATGCATTTGTCCAGGTCTAGAGACAATACTGACATGTCTGCCACCAACCAAATCCAACAGAAATAGGTTAGTTTTCTTAGTGGTGATCACAAAAATACATTTTAAAAATTCGACATCAGCATCTTTTCGGCAAATAATTGGTCTGATTGCTTTGGAAACGTTGCAGACCTCTCTGTCAACTGGTTTCGATTGGGACCATGTATTTGGTAAAAAGTGGCTCTACGGACAACTGCTAACAACAATATCTGTTGATTGTCATGGGTAAAATAATTAATGACCCTTTGATGCCTGTGTATATTTATATATTTTGTCAGAAATGCAATCACCTGCATATGCATATGGGAAGAAGTCATCTGCACCATTATGGCATCTATGGCTAAGTTGCTGGAAATGTTGCTTGCATAACTATACAATAGCAGAATTACGAGACATGTTTGTACTATCATCCTGTGACCATAGCAACAAACCGACAGACCTGACAGGCCTCTGACTGGCAATACGTTGAAGCAAAGTAGTTGAAAGAGGAAAATAAAATTTTTTTTAATGAAGCAGAATGTTTCTTTACTACTAGCTCATTTCAAGCAAGGCAGTTTTATTTGTATAGCACATTTCAGCAACAATAGATGAAACATTAAAGAGCGTTCAAAGCAGTTTTTAAAGAGACATGCGGTGCATGAAAAGTGAACGCTGCTTCTCCATGTTTAGTTCTGACTCTGTGGGCAGAGAGCAGACCTCTTCCCAGACGTGCAAATATATTTCGCCCCTAAACTATTAAGTGCATTTATTAAGCAACTGCAGTACTTTCAAAACTCTGAAAGACCGGAAGCCAGTGTAAAGATCTCAGAAATGGAGTGACGTGGCCCACTTTCTTAGGCTACATTTACATTGCTACATTTTAGTTTAAAAACCATTATCTTTTGCTACGGTTACACCTAGTATTCCCCCTGCACTATTGTTTCAGAGCCCCTGAACGGGAGAAATGTGGAAACACTTCTGATCTGTTTTGGTTTGGAATCGGCAGGGTTGTGTTGCAGTCTCAACGGCTGCAAACGGAGACCTTTGCCAATGCCTGATTGTGACATATCGGTCAGGTACTAACATTTCCGTGGCAACTACCAACTGGTAGAGTTTATATGCTTCCTCCTATTCATACAGTATACGAGGATGCTTATGGTTTGGGCATGTTAGTTTAAGCTGAATTTAGTTCTTCTACTGGAGCTTTTGGCTTAAAACTCTGCTTAAAAAACAAAATGTAGCAAAATAAAAATGTAATGTAAATGCAGCCTTAAACCCTATTCACATGGGATTAGTATTACTTGGTGACCTCTGGTCATTTTTAATGTTATGGAGGTTGTCTGTGATAGTAATCCTAGCCATGTCTGTAATTTGTCAAATAAAAATTTGCTTGCCCTGGCTGTCCTCTGTGCTCCTCTGGTTACCCAACTCCGGGGTACAGATATGTCAGTAATTTTGAGTAAAACCTGGCTTTGCTTATCCCATGCGAATACGCAACACAAAACTCAGATGTGTGTGTGTGTGTGGGGGGGAGGTCATTTCTTAGTCACACAAGGTCCCCAGATATTTATCCCTTGGGAATAGGGCTTTAGCCTTATTCAGAACCCAAGCAGCAGTGTTCAAGCCAATTTGATTTTAAGGCAAAATCTGGCGATAGTCTATGTTTTCTTTATTGTCAACAAATCCAATGAAAAGACCATTACAGAATGCATTGACTGACAAGGGTTGTGAGTGTCTCCAAGCCTGATATTTCTTCCTCTGTGCCATTCAGCTCCGTTTTCGTCCACAAACAATTAAAAACCCTGAATAAGCCACAGTGTTGCACTGAGTGACATGCTCCAATTCATAACCACAAACACAAACACTCTAGTTTATTTTGACTCAATCACACATTCATTGTCCTGCTGCAACAAATACTCACTAGAGCACCACATTTCGGTTAATCTGCAGCTGAAAATAGTCCCGAACAGAATTTGCACACCTCTACAAAATGGCAAACACACTATTTAGTGCATACGGAAGGGTTTCAAACACAGCTAGTTTCATAAATGGTGTAAAATGTGGATTAGTGTTTCAAATCGTCCTCAAATATTTCAGTTTGTCCACAACTGAAAGATGTTCACTTTACTGTCACAGAGGAGTGAAGAATATAGATAATATTCACATTTAACAAGCTGAATCTGAATTTCTTCCTTCTTTTAAAAAAAAAATAAATCAAATTAATTAAAAAATTATCAAAGTGTGTAGTGGACGATTAAGTTTACAGTTTACAACTTATTGATTTATTGATTAATCTTTGCACCACTTATTGTAACTTATTGTAACTCAACACTGTGGATCCTACGTCATGTTGTAAATTGCTTAAACAGAATGAAACACTGCCAGATGGAAGCTATAAGACAAAAGCAGTCATAAAATAACATAATTAATGGCTGAATGTAGCAGACAGAAGATGCAGCGTAACACATACACAGACAGACACACACACACACACACACACACACACACACACACACACACATACATGCGTTCATAGGTGTAGATTTTAGGGGGGATGCAGGGGATATGCCCCCCCCCCAATATTTAGAAGGGGTAGATTGCTCCCCCCTTAAAGAAATATTAAAAGACAAACCACTCCCCAAAAAGAGGTGAAAATAACCATTCAGGGGGCTCAGACCATGCATATATCTATATTAGGGCTGTTTCTCAGGGTTGCTTTTCATCTCTCTTAACTTTATTGCAGTATTGAAGGAATAACAAAACTGAAAACAAATATTGGAATCGCCAAATTGAAAATCAAAAAGCTAACCAACAAATGAATATCCGTATAACTGAATTTCGGATCCAGCCCTTCTTACCAGTAAATGTTTTCCAATGATTTCAGACACAGGATATGAAGTGTTTAACGCTCAAAAGATTTTTTGGGGAGGAGGACCCTGCACACCCCCCGGTTAAAATGTCTCCCTCCCAATGTTAAAACTAAACCTACGCCCTTGCGTGCAGTTGTGTTGGGACCAGGTGTTAAGCTGATAAGCCCTTCCAACTCCCACAGCAGACTCCTGACCTAAACTCCCAAACACTCACACTGTCTCTATTGACTGTGGCTGGCTCAACCCAAAAAGGAAACAGCAAGTATGTCTGTCTGTGTGAGAGGGAGAGAGTGTGGGAGAGAGTGTGAGAGAGAGTGTGGGCCTAGAAAAAAAGACTCATGAAAGGGAGTGCACAAAAAGCAGGAGGAGAGGGGGGGCTGAGAGAGGTAGAGAAGCCATTGTATCTTACCAAGTGAGGTCAAAGGTCTGCATCTTCACTGCCGAGCTTGGACTGAGCATCTTAGTGCGGCGGCGAGCGCTGGAGACAGTCACCATGACAACCCTGAACAGCACAACAGCGTTGACCTGGGGGAGGGGGGGGAACACAACAGCATCAACATGGCCTCCAGCAATCATGAGACGTGTCACTGCACATCCACTTGGCCTCAGGCGCACATGTAGAGGAGGACACGTTTACCCTCCTCCTCCGGCTGCATGGAAAATCACATCACACTAAACACTACTCAGCTGATGGCCTTCATTTCATTTTATCTCTGCTTCTCATCTATCTGCTATGGGAAAAAAGAATATACAGAAAGTTTATGGAAGCTCAGTCTTCATGTGGAGGATAGAATCTTCTGCGTTCTTTGGACTCATCTTGTGTCGTGTGTTGACAGCACGCTGGTGCAGTCAGGGGGGAATGTAACTAAGTACATTTACTCAAGTACTGATTTACATTTACTTGTACTTTACTTGAGTCTTTTCTTTTCATGCCTATTTTTTACTTCTACTCTGCTGCATTTAAGAGAGAACTATAGCACTTTTTACTCCACTACATTCATCTGGCAGCTTTAGTTACTAGTTACTTTACACATTAAGATTATTGCACACCAAACACATGTAGTTTATAAAATAAAAGTTTTTTTAAAACTATTATAACAACTTGTATATATTATATTGTTATTTCATGTATATTGTATGTACGTATATTGTATTCTAGTATTTCATTTCTATTTATATTCTGTGCTGTGTGACTGATCTATCTATCTATCTATCTATCTATCTATCTATCTATCTATCTATCTATCTATCTATCTATCTATCTATCTATCTATCTATCTATCTATCTATCTATCTCTCTCTCTCTCTCTATCTATCTATCTATCTATCTATCTATCTATCTATCTATCTATCTATCTATCTATCTATCTATCTATCTATCTATCTATCTATCTATCTATCTATGTATGTATGTATGTGTGTATGTATGATCTAAACTAGCCAACAATACAACAGCCAATAAGTCCAGCTGAAATGATTAGACCATCAAACACACAACTGTTTGGATCCGGTTTCTAAAATCTGAGGATTTGTCTTTACTTTTCATCTTCTTGATTATACTTATATACTTTTACTGAAGTAACATTTTAAATGCATGGCTTGTAATTGAAGCCATGCATTTTCAGAAGAATCTGAATACTTCCTCCATCACTAGGTGCAGACAATGGTTAGCACTGTCGCCTCAAAGCCAAATGTTAAATGTTAAAATGTGTAAATGTGAATCAAAGGGTTTATTTTAACCAAACCAGAGTGGTAATTGTTGGAACAGTGGACAGACGAAGCAAGACGGCTTTTGATAGTGTTGATTCTAAATGAAGTGTGCTGTAGATGACTAATTTTATTCATTCATGTTGACCAAAAAGGATCTTACTCTCCAACAAAAATGGTCTATCTCTGTAGGGATCCTTTCCATCATGTTGTCAGACACTTAGAATAACAATCTGAGCACGTAAGTGCAAAAAACAGCACCTTTAGTGGACGGAAATTGAATATGTGCAATTGCAAAACTTATTTAAATAATAAAAAATTGTTTTTCTAGTCAGTCACTTACACACAAAAAACAGGAAAATAGGGTCTAGGTTGAAAAAAAAAATACTTTAACACAAAGTGTAGACTGGCCTTGTATAAATGTAGGATTGATTTAATGAATTATTACGGTCTTATCTTTTTCCCCTTCGTCTTTCAAACATTTTAAATGAACTAGTTTTCTAATATTTTGTTAGACATTTCAAACACCATGATACTCGCAACACACAAAGCAATTTCAAGATGTCCTAGATTTAAAGAGTATGATATTTTCAAAGGCTAAAGGTTGTTTCAAAAAGGTCCACGAATAAACATGACCACAACACTCAAAAATACATAGAATTGTAGGGAAGAAAGTTCAGGAGACATGTGAAAGCAGACACACACACACACACACACACACACACACACACACACACACACACACACACATACACACATACACACACACACACACACACACACACACACAGTGATATTACATACCGCCAATACACACACACGCACGCCCGCACAGTGCAGTGATTACATACCGCTAAGACAAATATAACAGGTCCCACAAAGGCCCAGATGGTGTCAGTCTTCACATTGAGCCAGCAGTGATCATCTGCCTTGTACTCATCCACTGATACTGCCAATGTTACACCAACTATTAGAACAGGTAGTCCTGGAAAACCAAATGATAAAAGAAAATGAACAGTGGCAGTGTTGTGATAACAAAATAATCAGCATGTTTCAATTGAGTCTGTTCTGTTCTCTTATATTTAGTCTGAAGAGGAACATTGGGCACATCTGCATTGGGAGCGTTGAGAGGGGCACCTTAATATTGTCTGTGGTGCTCATTCACACACAGTGGGAACATGAACAGTTAGCAGCTGCAGGTTGTTTAAAAAAAAAACTGGGTTAAGGGTTGACATCACATCACATCCTGCCCACCACATAATGTTTCTTTAAGTACTGATATAAGTTAACATCAAGATATCATCAGTGGATAGGACAAATAATCCTAAAAGTCTAAGAGCCCCAGTAGCAGCTCCTATAGGCTACAACAACCCATTCTCACTCCGAATCCATAAAAAACGGACGTTTGGACAGTGGCTGTCCGCGTCTGATGCGATGAAAAAGGCGCCCTTCGGCGTGTGCGTAGAACGTACAGGGGAGAGCAGCATCTAGACTGGGTTTAGCGAGTAGTATGTAAAGGGGGGTGGATGGATCAAACACAGGACTTTCACCCAGGAGAGCGGAGTTCATGTCTCACCTGACCAAGTGTCCGTATTTTACGAGATGGGAGTGAGAATGTGTTGGCTACAATGTTAATTAAAATCGCCAAAATGGATGAGCAAAGAGGCCCTGAGGCCGGCATTAGAAGACAGGCCAGGGGTTGTCGGAAGCAGTGGCGTGGGTAGCTGTGATCCAGTATGCATTGAGCGTACATTTTTTGCTGTGAGCCCTAATAAAAATAGAGCATTTCATGTGAAACTGTCTTGTTCTTTTCTTGGTTTCAGTTCCCAGAAGGAATCAAATAGAAGTGAGTCCCAGCACAGCCCCTGTGTCCCCAAATGGACTCTCTCTATCATCTGTGTGAGAGAGAGAAGGCAGAAACATGCCCATTCCTCCAGCTGCCCAACCAGGCCAAAGCTTTTGTTTCAACATTGGAGGGGAGACTTTATAACCAGGGGATCCCGCCCGTAAAAGGGTTTCCCCCAGAAAAGTTGTTAGGCCAAAAGAACAAAAGAATCATGGATGGAGTTGAGAATCTAAAAAAGCTATAAGGCCCTAGATTAAGTCAGTGCTAAATGCTAACTCGTCGCCGCTTTCCCAGCTTGCTGTGCTTTCGGTTCAACCCGGTCGGCTGGAAAAGAGCAGGATCGCCTGTACAAACATCTGCATGATTCTTCATGTACAGACCACAGAGTCAAACATCTGTATGAATCTTCATGTACAGAACACTGAGTCAAACATCTGTATGAATCTTCATGTACAGAACACTGAGTCAAACATTTGTATGATTCTTCATGTACAGACCACAGAGTCAAACATCTGTATGAATCTTCATGTACAGAACACTGAGTCAAACATCTGTATGAATCTTCATGTACAGAACACTGAGTCAAACATCTGTATGATTCTTCATGTACAGACCACTGAGTCAAACAGACACCACACTGGGAAAAGAAGAAACATTTTGGGGGAAAGTGTGGGGAAAAAAAATGTAATAAATGGCTTCATGGAAATAGTGAAACCGCATCTTGTTGTCACGGAAGGGCCCTGTCCATGTTGCACAGACATTTTAATTGCATTTTGTGTCTGTTTTGTGTCTGTTGTGTCTGTCACAAAGACTCTCTACAACTTGCCCCGACAACTGCTGTTTTAGCTGAGTGGAAGCTGCAGCTACTCCGTGTTGATCGCACCAATTCAGATTTTTTTTTTCTTCTATTGACTGTACTCGCATAATTATAGTGCTCAAGATTAATGTACAATTCTCCTTTAAAGAAATGATTCTTCTCTTGTATTGTTCAATACTTTCTGCATATTCAAAACATCAACATGTTTAGGGATGGGTTTTTTAGGAATCATTTACATCTCAGCAACAAATCTGTTAGAGTATGAGACTGTGTTAAAGCCAGAAACTCAAAAGTTTCAATCTATCTTTTTTTTACTTCCTGCTGTGTTCCTTTAACCCCCCGATGTATCAAAGTATATTATAGTAGTAAAGTATATTTTGTAGACTGGGTAAACTCCAATCTGCCAACCATTAGATTTTGCCCTGCAGCTTGGTCTGGAAACCTGCCCGTTTATTTTCCTTCTTCAGTTCACAATTTTGCAACCAATCACAAACTGGCTTATCTACCTTATAGTTCTAGTTTACATTCAACATAGGGTGAACACCACCGAAGCGCAGCAACCCGTTGATGCCGCTGTCTCTTCTATGTCACCCGGATCATTGGTCTGATTGGTTGAATGACTTCCCAATTGCGTAGAGAGTTATTTGAACTATGCCCGTTGGTCCCGCCTCTTGTGCAGAGAAAATACAGAGCAGACTCCCCAGACCAATCTCAAATCTATTGATCTTGGTCTGGTGATTTCCTCTTTTGGGGAGTGAGTGGTCTTTCATATTTTTTGAAGGGGATTAATCTACCTCTTCTAAATATTGTGTGGGGGGGACATATTCCCTGCACCATTTCCCCCTTGAAATCTACGTCTGTGAACCAGGCTAAAGTAAATTCCACTCCCAGATCCTTTTACAAGTCAGGTTGTTAGGGATGGCTAAAACACAAATAAACTGTACATGTGAGCAATTGCTATGAATCTCAGACTTAAACTCTCTCTGGGAGATTCGTATTATTAAGATCATGACCATATTTTGTCTAAAGATTTGACACTAATGCTCTCAGGAAGGTGCTATCTGCTGCCTCCCAGGAAATGTGTTTGTGTTTCGCACAGTCCTCAAATGGGTCATGTGTAAAATTGATTAATTGTAATTTGTTATGAATGTGCAATACACTCACATTCAATTTTTATTATTATATAGTTTGTCTCTCTTTATCTTTTTTTAGTCATTTTATTCAGTTCTTGTTTTAAATATTTTTCTGCAGGTCTGGCGAGTCCACAATGTATACCTACATTGGAGAAAAACGTCCTCTGGTTTATTGGCATTTCTATAAACCAATCAAAATTGTCTTTTGCAAGCGCTAAGCGCCAGACAGAAACACTGTGCCTCTGCAAAATAGCCTCGGGAAGGAATTTGTTTTTTTGGAACACGTGTACATTCAAAAATCCGATTGGACAGAGTCTAGCTAGCTGTGTGGATTTACCCTGCAGAGATCTGAGGAGCAGGTAACCATAGTCCTTATAAATCCTCTAGAGTTTAAAATTACAACACAAAGTAAACGGAAGGTGAAGGACATCCGGGCCAAAAATGAGGGACACCCGGTGTAATTTCAGGCAGCACCAGAACAATCCTGGGATACAGACTACCACATCATAAGTCAAACTCCAACTTGACATGTTACTGAAGGGAGATGAGAGTTTACCCCAGCCAATGACATAGTAGAGCTTCATCCTGCGGTCCTCGCTGATGTTGACGGACACGACTTTGCTCCACAGCAGCAGGCCCTCCACCAGCATCCAAGAGAAGGAGGCCATGAAGAAGAGGTGGAGTAGTGCAGTCACCACAAAGCATGCTGCCTACAGGATTAAACACATGCAGTACAAAGGTGTTTTGTGGACTGGGTCATGAGCTGCGCATTATTTCACATTGCATATCACAGCATTTCTGACAAACAGTGATGTTGATATTGCAGCGATATTGGAGGGTTAATTCTTGGTGCTTTCACCTGCTTGTGAAAGTAGGAGAGACTCTGAGGTCTGAACCAGGGGACAGGCGGGTGTGGCTCAATGGTAGAGCGGTTATGTGCCAACAACATCTCAACAGTATTGTGATCACAGCAAAACTGAGATTTATTAATCTGACTAATCTGATTAACATAACCAAACGTTTGGCCGCTGACCTGTTTCGGAGTCGAGGGGGATAGCAAGGTCTCTGTGTGCCAGCAACTTTTATAATTTCACAGCCGGATGCGGCTCCCATGTATGGGCCCACGAACCAATGGGAGATCAGAGTTCTCGGACCTGGGGCAATTTTGTGAGACACCTACGTGTGACTTGCTGGCTGCTGCTGTCTGAGGAGCCATGTGCTTTGCTTTCTTCCAGCGGTGGATCAGGCTTGAAATTTTACTTGTAAGCCAGAAATCTCTTTGTCTGTGAAGTCACATTTCCCTTTGAGTTCTCTGTTTAATATCAGGTTTTATATCTCACTTTCCTCAGTCCCAACAATGCCCTGTAATGCACTGATACGCCATTTACTACAACTACTATTTCTAGTCATAGTTCCATTATCTTTGTTGTGACTATAATTGCCACAGTTCATCACACCCCCAACCGGCCCCGGCCCCAGACAACCTTTTAGGGTTTCTCTCTAAAAGGAGTTTTTCCTCGCCACTGTCACACTGCTTGCTATTAGGGGAATTATTTGTTGGGTCTTGTAAATAATAGATTTGCCGAGACCTACTTTAGCTATAAAATGTCTTCAGAAAACTCTTCTTATGGTTTGATAGTATAAATAAAATTGAATTGAATTGAACAGTGAACAGAATTGATCCCAGAAGAAAGGGCTCAGACTTCCTTAAAAGTCACGCCGCCTCAAAAGTTGGGGGTTAGGCGGGAGCATTATTAACTTTGTGAAATGCTATCTACCACAACTTCATAATTAATGATGCCTTGTTGCAAATTCGGCAATTGTGATTTGCTAAATGGAGTTATTTCTTTTTTTGAGTAAAGAACATTTTGTTTCTCTCAGCCTTTATAGCTGCAAATAAAGTCAGCTGCTCAGATGCTGCACGGAACATCCCGTTATTGTTTTGAGAAGAATGTAGAAATATATATATATTTTTTTTTTGATCTCAGGAATACACTTCAAATGCGTCATGAGTGGAGTCTCACCTCATTGCCAGACGCCCAATCACTGCACATCAACAGCAACTCAGCTAGGCCCAAAGCCACGATCAGGTTCTTATGGACGGTGGTACGGTCGGATTTAGGGACACTGCACACACACACACACACACACACACACACACACACACACACACACACACACACACACACACACACACACACACACACACACACACAGAATATTGAGTAAAATCTGACATCATCTTCAATTTCACCGATGCAACACCTCAGTGCGGTCCATTGGTAAATAATGACAAACAATTTGACTATGGTCCACAAATCCTCACAAAATATCTCCATTCCCCTAGCCACTTAATTACAAGTACACACACCACACACACAAACACATACACACATCCATCCATATAAACACACACACAGCATACTATATTTGAGTGATAATCCCATAGTATTTCTCAGGATTTTTCAAAAAATGCACTGTATGTAGCACTGTGGTGCTGTTTTATTTCTTTTTATTTATTGATGTGAATCTGCAAGGATTGTGTGAAATGCTTTTCACCCTCTGCGCTCCACAGAGTGCACTCTGTGATGTGTGTGACTCACCCCACAGCAATGAAGAGGATGAAGGTGAAGAGGAGGCCACACAGAGACACTCCACAGCCAATGAACGTCAGCACTTGCAGAGCTTTTTCATTCTCCGGGCTCCTCTGGCACACACACACACACACACACACACACACACACACACACACACAAGGATGAGCTGTAAATAGCAGCATATACTAGATGAAAGTCTACGCAAAATATACAATGATAATTGGTAAGTGCAACGTTACCTGGGCTTCATAAACCTGCAACAGCAATGCAAAATTGGTGGTGTGGTTGCAGTAGCACACAGTGTATCCATATTCTTTGGAGACTACATCACAGCCTTTGGTATTCCACCACCCACCGGCCTCGGGACTAGTTAGACACAAACAGCACATTCTTGCATATCTACATACACACAGGCATGCCAACAATGACAATGTTCTCCTGTCTAAAGGTTTTTGCAGCATTTTTCCCATTCTTTTGATGAAACAGGTTAGATAACTTTGGTATTACAGTGAAGTACGAGGCCTCGAAATTGCCCACACTTTTTTCAAAACGTTCATTGGTACTTACGTGTGATCAAAATCCCAGAAGGCACACACTGGATCATACACAGTACCAGTGGGATTCTGTAATAAATATCAAAAAGTATTAAAGAATATAATATTTAATTAAGAAAAGAATGGTGGAGATTTGGGAGATTTTGCTAACCTCTACTCTGTGCTGGAGCTGGAAGCGAACTGCTGTGCTAACCGGCTGGTCGTCTCCCAGCACTGTGGTGGACATAACAGAAGATCCCAGGACAGTACCCAAATACCTGGTTATGGACACAAATTCACACATTAAAACAAAGAACACAAACAGCAAGCTAAACCACTAAATGGATTAAGGATTAAGGATATGTTTTACTATAAGAAACAAGAAGAAAGAAAAAAATATAAAATTTAAATTTGTTTTGCAAGTAAATTTGTAAGAACTTTAAACCAATCGCTAAGCGTCGGACGGAACCATGGTGCCGCTGCAAAATAGCCTTGGGAAGGAACTTGTTTTGGTGGAACGTATACGTTCAAAAGTTGTTTTAGTCATGCAAGAGAAAACTCAGACTGGACAGATAGTCTGGCTACCTGTCTGGATTTACCCTGCAGAGATCTGAGGACCAGTTAATCGTAGACCTTGTGAATCCACCCAAGTTTAAAATTCCAACACAAAGAAAGAGGACAGTAACAGACATCCAGGCGAAAAAAAGGACATCAGGCGAAATTTCTAGCAGCACCAGAACAATCCTGGAAGGTACCCGTTTCTTAACACAATGATTCCAGTTTGTCATTCGGTTATATAATAATGTTCCCTTATATTGTCATTTTGATTTGTTTAAATTTAATATGTATATGTGTTATTTTTCTGGTGTCTTTTTCTGGCACACACACACACACACACACACACACACACACACACACACACACACACACACACTCGGTCACAGTTTAGATTTTGCGCGGACACACACACTGAAACAAGGAGGGTTCGGTCGATAGTCGGACCTTGGGTTGAAGAGGAACAATGCGGATTCCGTCCTGGTCGTGAAACAACGGATCAGATCATCACTCTCGCAAGGATCCTGGAAGGAGCCTGGGAGCCCAACTAGCCTATATGTGTTTTGTGGATCTGGAGAAGGTGTATGACCGGGTCCCCCGGTAGACACTGTAGGAGGTGCTGTGGGAGTATGGGGCGAAGGGCTCCCTGCTCAGGGCCAGCCAATCTCTGTATGACCAAGGCGAGAGCTGTGTCTGGGTTCTCTGCTGACTCATTTCAGGTGAGAGTCGGCCTCTGCCAGGGCTGCTTTGTCACCAATCCTGTAGTATTTATGGGCAGGATATTGAGGCTTAGTCGGGATGGGGAGGGGTTGCAGTTCGGTGGGCTCAGGATCTCATCGCTGCTTTTTGCAGATGATGTGGTCCTGATGGCATCATCAGCCTGTGACCTTCAGTAATCACCTCTAAATCTGAGGCCATGGTTCTCAGCAGGAAACCAAGGTACCTACTTCAGGTAGTGAAGGTTTAAACACCTTAGGGTCTTGTTCGCGAGTGCGGGGACAATGCAGAGGGAGATTGGTCGGAGAATCGGAGCAGCGGGTGCGGTATTACATTCCATTTATCGCACCGTTGTGACGAAAAGAGAGCTGAGCCAGAAGGCAAAGCTCTCGATCTACTGGTCAGTTTTCGTTCCTACTCTCACCTATGGTCATGAAGGCTGGGTCATGACCGAAAGAACGAGATCAAGGGTACAAGCGGCCAAAATGGGTTTCCTTAGGAGGGGGGCTGGTGTCCCCCTTAGAGATAGGGTTCGAGCATCTAGTAAGGATGCCTCCTGGGGTGGTGGGGAGGGAGGTGTTCCAGGCAATTTGATTCACGAAATTGGAGGGAATGATCATTTTCATATCATTATTCTTACTTTAATTGAAAAATATTAAAATTAAAATAAGTAAAATGATTATAGTGTGAGTCTGTACCAAACCACTTTCTTTAGCTTTTAGGTTACAAATTGTTGGCTGAGAAGAATGCTTTGACATATAATTTGCCTTTAACAAATAATTCAATTCAATTCAATTATTAATTGAATTGAATTGAACAAATATTGCACCCCACCTCCGATTTGGATATTGCACTAGTCCAAATTGCAATTTCGATAAAATTGCAATTAATTGTGCAACGCTACTCTTAACATTGCATTACATGGTGGTAGCAAGTCATGTTAGAATTATGTGCCAGCACCAAGGAAACATTGCCATTGGAAAGTCAATGAGGATCCTTTGTCATAGTGGACATAAGTAGGCTAATGTATGCCTGGTTTGACACAGCCCCTTCTCAACGTCAGGTGAGTTGTATAAAGAGCGATAAAGTCCGTGTTGGTAGTGGGGTGGAGGAGAGTTATACTCAGTAAACGTAATGCAAACATTTTTCTGCCACATGGCATAATTTTGTCATTGATCACATCCCACTTTGCAACACAGTAATACAGATATCTTATTTATTGGTTTCAATATGGATCGATCCAACACCAAAGATTCTTTTGTACCTTAAAATAATTTTTTCAAAATCGTTCATTGTGTTCATTAAATTGTCGGAATGAGACATACGAATAACAGTAATGGTAACAGTAATGGACAATTCCGCTCCCAACCTGTAGGGGGGAAAGAAGAGGAAAAGGGCTTTGGTGCCTACTGTAAAGGTGCTGGTTGACAACTAGCTAATGCTAGGTCTATAACGTAAGATTACAACATTGTTCAACATGCTCAGACATTATTAGTATGAATGTTTTGACCACGGTTAACAATTATGGTCTAACCCACAAATTGATCAGCAACGTTAACGGTATAGACATGTGACTAATCTAATAGTAATTTAGCTAGTTAGCACACCCCTGTCTGTCTGCCTCAGTCTGCTGGCGCTGCGGGGCTTCAGTTGGGATGAGAGCTGACAACAGCCCCGGGGACACATGCACAGTCAGCCTCCAGCCAGCTAGCAGCCATCCGCTATCATTACAGCCCCGCCCGGGGACACATCCACAGTCAGCCTCCAGCCAGCTAGCAGCCATCCACTATCATTACAGCCCCGGCCCAGGGACACATCCACAGTCAGCCTCCAGCCAGCTAGCAGCCATCCGCTATCATTACAGCCCCGACCCAGGGACACATCCACAGTCAGCCTCCAGCCAGCTAGCAACCATCCGCTATCATTACAGCCCCGACCCAGGGACACATCCAATGTCAGATCTAGATGGGAAGGATAACTCTGGGAGTCGGAAGGGATGTGTCTCGATTCTGCCTTCTTACTCACACAGGTTTGTAGTGCTGAGTGTGATTGCGATTTTGGTTTCATATTGCATATTGTTACAGCCATAGTGGACATGCAATTTTATCACATTACATGACATCTACTCATACAGTAATGCGGTCATAAGAGGTCGTAGTGATTTTATTACTATTTCTTTCAGATCCGTTTGGAAAAAAGTTAAGGCCTAATCAATATTATGGTGGACAAAACCACTTTTCGGGATGCTGACAAGTCATGTGCAGGCTGTAGTGCATTATAAGGTGTGGTGATGTTAGGCCTACAGTAGGAAATGACATGAAAATGAAACAAAAAGCATTCTTTCAATGCTTGTAGGTTACCTCTGGCTGCCATCAGTGACAGTAGGGACCATGGTGATGTTCCGCTCCGGATTCATGGGAGGCCGTAAAGAGCCGTACCACGTGTTGACCAACGTGAGCTTATGGAAGCCTGCATATTCAACACAACTGCAAGATGAGGCATTTCTTCAGCTTGCAACAGATCGCCAAAACAAAACAATTTTTTCAAGATAAATGGTTTAGGTCAAAACCCAACAATGCACCTCCATCTGCACTTTACTGCAAGACCTTACATGCATTACGTACATGTATTTACCTCAAGTTTGTTGTTGACTTGTAAGACTTAGATTACTAAAATGTCTTTTCTCTTTACATCCTTGTGATAGATGAGTCTGTTTATGGGAGTGGCTCAGTCTGAAGGGAGTTGGGTTGGGAACCTTAGGGTTTTGGAGGGTACCAAAGTGTGGACTGGTGGAGAGGCGCCAGTTCACACAACTGTCTTTCTCCTTGAGTTAGGCACGACCCCCTAGTCTCCCATTGCCAGACCCTCCTGCACAAAGCTGCACAGGAGGGTCGTGCTGGTCTACACAGAAAAACGTGCTCTGGTTTATTGTTATTTCTTTAAACCAATTACAATCTATCTTGGGCGTTGCTAAGCACCGGACAAAGCAACAGTTTCCCTTGTGGAATTTAGGGGATTAATAAAGTATAAATAAGTATTGTGCAAGTGGATGATTGATCATTTAATGGCATTACCCTACCATTGTTATGGAGATCTTGTATCTTCTGATGTGGGACTGAAATACAGTCTAGGTTGGTGTGTTTCCCTGTCTCAGGCCCACAGAAACTTGAGCCTCGGGATCCTTCCTGCAGCATCTGTTGCTGCATCTCCAGTTCTGTAAAGACAGGACAACAAAGAGAAAAGAGGTACTGTTCAATTTCTCTGCATTAAGAGTCTTGAGAAAGTGTATAATGTCTTAAGTCACATCATTAAAGACAGACATTTTTAGGTTCATACCTGCATTTTGGTTTTGTATATCCCTACCTTGCACGACAGCTGTATTCTCGCAATATCACGAGATCATGCGAGAATCACAGGAACTCAAAGGATACCTTGCTTTAAGTAATATGATTGTGTATGAACTACCAGCTTACCGAACCAGTGAGGAGCTACTGGCAGCTACAGGTGTGATTTAGTGTGACAGCCAGAACTGTTTGCTCAAAACAACAACTGATGTGATAGACTGACAGTTCATCCATTTACATGTCAGGTTTTTTTAAGGTGCCTACCCTTTTCCACACAGATTTCAATGATAGTTTCTCAGATGGTTCTGTGTTAACAAACCATCTGGTGTGTCAGGTTACCTGTATCCACCCTCTGTCTAAAACTCTTTCTAAGTCCCCCCTCCTGAAAAGCTTTTGAGTGGCTTGGGAGAAAAATATTGCACGCCTTAGCTCTCAAGCTACCTTGCACAAGCACTGAAAAGTGAGTTTTTCATGAATCAGAATCAGAATCAGCTTTATTGATTAATGATATGTGATATTAATGATTAATGATTTTAATGATATGTTCCCTTTACAAATTTCATACCTTGCACGGCAGCTGGATTCTCGTTATATCCCGAGATCTTGCAAGAATCACGTTCATGTGACACAAAAATCCATCTTGCCTGGCTTTAAGTAATGTGTTTGTGTCTGAACGTCCAGCTTATCGAACCAATCAGTGCTTAGAGAGCAGCTACTGGCAGATACAAGCATTGTTTAGGTGTGTAATGGCCTGGACAATGGCTGACATGATAGACAGATCATGATCATTCATCCAATCACTAAGCTCCTCTATCGAAAAGCTTGCGATTGGCTTGCAAGAAAAATATGGCTTCATTGTGTGTCTGATGTTTTTGGTAAACACTTTACCCCTTGGCTAATAAAGTAGAAGAGGAACTAGCCCGCTGGTGTGCCCTGCCTCTGTGACTGACAGCTCAAATAAGCTTTATTAAAATCATTGTTTTGCCCAAGTTCTTATATATTTTGCAGCTTATTCCTGAACTCATTACAAAAGCATCTTTTTGTTAAATTAGACAAAACAATGTCCAAATTCCTGTGGGGAAATAAACCTATCCAACCTAGCACTCACATCCATCGTAATGAAGTGCTTTGAGCGGCTGGTCCTGGCACACCTAAAAGATTTGCTACCATCCACACTGGACTCACACCAGTTTGCCTACCGTAGCAATAGGAGCACAGAGGATGCAGTTTCCATGGCACTGCACTGTGCTCACACATCTGGACAATAAGAACACTTATGCACGCGTGTTGTTTGTTGACTTCAGCTCAACATTCAACACTGTCATCCCGGCTATGTTAATAGCTAAACTTGGAGACCTGGGCATCAACACCTCCATGTGCAACTGGATTTTGGACTTTTTGACCAACAGACCCCAGAATGTTTGATCAGGCTCCAACTGCTCCAAATCCATCACACTCAACACTGGTGTACCACAGGGCTGTGTGCTAAGCCCGTTTCTCTATTCCCTCTTCACCTCCGACTGCAAGCCTGTGTATGAATCTAATTCCATCATCAAGTTTGCGGACGACACCACGTGATTGGTCTCATCAGCAACAACGTTGAAACTGCCTATAGGGAGGAGATCAAGCACCTGGCCACATGGTGCACTGAAAATAACCAGCTCCTCAACACCACCAAAACAAAGGAGCTCATCGTGGACTTCAGAAAAGAGTCAAGAGGCACGCACAGCACTATCCACATCAATGGAATGGCTGTTGAGCGTGTCTCCAGTTTCAAGTTTCTGGGGATCCACATCTCGGCGGACATGTCCTTGTCAACCAACACCTCCTGCCTGGTCAACAAGGCTGACCAGCGCCTTTTCTTCCTGCGGACACTGAGGAAGACTCAGCTTTCCTCGACTATCCTGGTGAACTTCTATCGCTGTGCAATAGAAAGCATCCTGACCAACTGTGCAACTGTGGTATATATATTCATAGTACATATTCACCTGTAAACTCTGTTATAGTAACAACCACCTGTATATTATATTCAATACATATCCAGCTGTAAGTTTTGTTCACAATACTAGTTAGTAATATATTATATTCATTGGACAAATCTATCTGTAAAATTCTGTTTCTAATAGTAATCATCTCTATATTTATTCAGTACATATCCATGTCCTGCACTTATGGAACCATTGTATATCCTGCACTTGCTGCTATTACACTTCTGGTTAGACCAAAACTGCATTTCGTTGCCTTGTACCTGTGCATGTGTAATGACAATAAAGTTGAATCTAATCTAATCTAATCCAAACCTATTCATACCCAGAAGTCAGTCCGGCAACTCCCCAAAAGTACAGGTGGGCTAGCAATACACTGGGCAACCAACATTGAAAAACCTAATGGATGGGCAGCAGTTCTGACAATGCTTGGAGTTCTTTGGAAAAGGCAGCCTTACAAATTTCGTTACACACCAAACATTTACGCTCCCACTCTCTCTCCCTTTCACTTTGTTAACACTCATCCAGTTGTGACTAACTCTCTCAAAAGATGGATCTAATTTAGAAAAGACTCTTGGCCTGCAGAGACCTTCTAATCTCCCAATACTCAGTGCAGCTTTTTTAAACCTCTAAGCACAGACTCAGTGTTCTGAATTCGGTTCAAAAATGGCATAGGAACTACATTATAAAGGATTTGTTTAAAGACAGGATTTGCTCATCTTTTACTGAGCTTTGATCGAAATATGACTTACCTAACTCTCGCATCTTTCTTTTTTTTTCTAAATGAAAGATTTTGCCTAAAGAAGAAAACGTTTTCACACTACCTCAATGGAAAGGCAACTCTATATATAATGTTAAACTCTAGAAAGTTAGATTTTCACTCAACCTGCTCAACATTTCCCACACACACACACACACACACACACACACACACACACACACACACAAACACTTTCTTTGCTGATGGTAAAGAAAGAAAAAACATTATCTTCCTTTTCTGTGATTCATGACTTGGGTGAGGGTGGAATGAGAGTTTGAATTGTAATCAAGATTGATTTATCTGAGCTGGAACCGTGTTGCCATGGCAATTTTAGCATAGTTCTGCTGGGTTTTAAGAAGACAGTACTTTATTTTATCCCAGAATTCTACCTGATTTTTCTTAGGACGTTCTTAAGTGCATTCCGAGGTAAGGAAAATTGGACACCTTAAAAGACAAATTTTGGTTTTAGAAGTTCTGTGTGTGTATCCTCACAATGCAAGTAGCTAGTGGTGTGGTATGTTGGATTTCATTTTGAGTTTTTTCTCAAATTCTGCCTCCCCCATTCAATGTAAGTGGTTGAGGACAACTTACAACAACAACAACAACATAGGAACACTTTCAGTACTTGTTAAAATCCTGTTTGTGTTCCCCCCACTTTCAAATCTGTTTAATATTATATAATTTCTTGGTGAACAGTTCTTTCTGAAATAATTTATCATTTTGTCTAGTCCCTAAATTTATGTAGAAATGCAGGAAATGGGATTCAAACAGAGCCCCCACACACACACACACACACACACACACACTCACACATACACTTAACAAGATGACACCCTTATGAGTAAGTATAAGTATAATCCAGTCCATTACAACAACATCTACAACTATGGGCTCACCTTGGAAAGGAATTAATACACTCAGAACATTTACATTGTAAATGTATCTATGGCACTATGAGCCTAGCTCTGTCAAGATGCTGATTAGACAGCATGATTATTGCACAGGTGTGCCTTATGCTGGCCACAATAAGAGGCCACTCTAAAATGTGCAGTTTTAATGCATTGTGGGGTTCTGGGGGAAGGTCCAAAAAACAGTATCTGGTGTTAGGGTTAGGGTTAATGCAATAATCATGCTGTCTAATCAGCATCTTGATATGCCACACCTGTGAGGTGGATGGATTATATTGGCAAAGGAGAAGTGCTCACTACCACAGATTTAGACATATTTTTGAACACTATCTGAGAGAAATAAGCCTTTTGTGTACACAGAAATAAGTCTTAGATATTTGAGTTCAGCTCATGATTATATATTTTTTTTCAGTGCATTTATATATATAGCGTCCATGAAACATCTGATTTGATTTGGTGTATTAAGATAATGTTTGATTTCCACTCAATGTCAGTGAATTGACCATATAAATCTGGCATCTTCAGTGCAGCCAATATTCTAAATGTCCTTTATGATGGACCCAGGGCTGGCTCGAATGTGTCATCGCCTTGTACAAGAATTGCTTTGCTATATTTTTTTATGCTTTAGTGTGCGTGTGTGTGTGTGTGTGTGTGTGTGTGTGCGCGTGTGTGTGTGTTGTGTGCGTATGTGTGTGTGTGTGTGTGTGTGTGTGTGCGTGTGTGTTTGTGTGTGTATGTGTGTGTGACTCACTGATGTTGGGTCTGTGAATGGTCAGGCGATCAGTCTCCTCCAGCAAGCGAGGGCTCAGGCTGGTCAACATCCGGTCAATACTCTTGACCACATCCATTGGGCCATTCACCACCTAAAACACACACAGCGTCTTAGCAGTGGCAACACTGACCCACACGGCCCTGCTGAACACAGTCGTCAAAGCTGAAAAGGTACATTTAAAAAAAACGCCCATTCATGTGCCACAGTGCCTTATAGCTGGTATAACTGTTTGCCAAAGTGTGTACACACAGTTTGGCTGAAGAGGGCACACACACACACACACACACACACACACACACACGGATTGACCTATATTGATGCGTACAATTGTGGTTTCTGCCATTGTCTGTTTTTAAAACCCCTCCTTCTGAATTCAATATGTCGTCTAAGAGCCGAGCCTTGGAGATAGAGCTGGGGGCAGAGCGAAGGAGGTTTGTGGGTGAGTACAGCCACGTTTTTTCAGAGTACTGCTCATCCATTGAGTCTGGGGCTGAGGTGGCCTTGGAGCGCTGAGAGGCCTGGGGGGGGCACTTGTCATGAGGCAACCTCATCAAGCTGCACACACATCAGTTAGTGCAGAGGCGGGAGTGTCAAAAAAAGATGTGGTAATAGTGTTTAATAGGAGAGAAAGCAATGTACTGTAACTGTTGACTGGCGTAGGTTGACTGGTTTCCTGTCTGAATTCTGTTTTGGATCAGGAATTCATGTAAAAATTGGATGGTTAATGTCGTAATCAATACATATAGATGCTGCCATAGCATTTGTCAGCTCTGTTCTGCTATTCTTGGGGTAACTTCATCATTCCGGTGCTGATGATGAGCAGTTAAAATAGCGTATCCATAGAAGCATACTGCCCTCTAGTGCTTTAAAGCAGAAATATCTATCTATCTATCTATCTATCTATCTATCTATCTATCTATCTATCTATCTATCTATCTATCTATCTATCTATCTATCTATCTATCTATCTATCTATCTATCTATCTATCTATCTGCTATCATATGGTTATAGCACTTATTTTAAGGCGCAGAGGCATAAAATGTATACTTTAGACTAAAAGTAATTTGGACCATTGCAGTGGTAATCTGTCTCTTTCACAGCAAACAACCCGATGAAAGTGCAACACTACAGTACATCGCTGGAGTACCCCTTTAAGAAAACCCTTTTCTGTATAAAGTAACAATTATAGGATATATACAACAAAAAGCTTAACAACAACAGCTAAAAATACCAAAAAGATGAATTTGAAACACAAACTAAAACAGGCTGGTATTGCCTTGATTGACAGTGAATGTAAGCAGGATCCTAAGAGTTGTGAAAGGGTGTTATTGGAATTGAAAGTAATCCTAGTATACTAGAGGAGCAGTTTTTCAAGTTCTTGGGTAAAAGAAGAGATACTTGTGAACGTATAATTTTAATTTGGCAGTTGATAACTTGTAGTGCCTTTATGATTTAAAAATCTATTAATTTGAAGATTTTTAAGTTAGGTTATTGATTGTCTCTAAGAGCTAGACCGACTGGATCATGGCTATACAAATGCATTGTGTTGTATGCCTGTAAAGTAGCCTATTTTACTGTAAAAATGCAGTGTTATATTACTTTTTTCTCCTGGAGAAATGATCAAAATTGATATTCTTTCTAAACCTATGATCTTTCAGATGTAAATACAATACACAAATTGCACAGACTGGCAAACTCTACATGCATTTACAGTGAGGAGTGACACAGGTAAAATTGGGCATCGACCACCAGATCCAACTTGGAATCGTTTAAAAAATTACAATTCTAATGGAATATTATTTTTTGCAATCTTTTAAAAAAGTTGGCCTGTGTCCTGAATTCCATATTTACATGCTATTTAGTAGAAGTATGTAAACAGTAAAAACAGTGTGGTTGAAAATGACAGCTTCATTGCGTCCGTAAAGATACACACTACTGTTTGTTTTTTTACACAGAAGTATGTTGAACAATAGTTTACACGTTGAGTATGTAGTGTAGTATGTGAGTATGCGATTTTGGACGCAACTTGCTTTCAGATATGTTCATCGGTTCCACATTTAAATTCCTAGTTAGAACTGGCCCAGGTTTGCCTTGGACTAGCTCTTATTTCTTTATATTTTAACTGGAGTATGTATTGGAGAGTGCTCAGATTAAGCCCCCTCTGAGGTTTTTCTGCATCTCTCCGTCACCGTCTTTCATCAATTATTTGTATAGTAATCTGTAGTATTTGTATATGTGTAAACCAATAACCTAAACTGAACTAAAATGAGCATGTGACCCAACTCCAACCCTCAAAGAATGGGAATTGAGTATCGATGAAACCAGAAGGAAGAATCGGAATTGAAATCAGAATTGTTATGCTGCTAGTTTTAGACTGCCGGGGGGGCTTCCTATGACACAATAAGCTCCTCTTTCCCTGTCCCTTTAATGCATGTTATTAACCTAGCTCCTGGGAGCTTATTCCCCGGAGTCCTTATGCTTTCTTGATTCGCAGATTTGTTGGTTCAGGTAAGTTTGTTTTTGGTAGCTGCTGCTGTGGTCCTGCTCAATGCCCTGCTATGCCATGCACTGCTACAACTATTACTTCTGGTCATAGTTTGTGACACGGCACATCATGCCAACAGCTATGATTATTATAAATCATATTTCTGTATACCTGTTTCAGTGTCCACGTAGTTCTTTTGTAGATTATGGTTAACAAGTGTGTGTTGTAGCAGTGTTTTGCCATTGAGAATGAGCTAACATGCTAGTGCTAGCATGCTACGGTTAGCCACCTCAATCAATCAATCAAAATTTATTTATATAGCACTTTACAACTACCAGCAGGTATCCAAAGTGCTTAACAAAATAAGTAAAATCACAACATACAATAGAAAGAGTGAACAAAGAAATTGTAAATTCAGAAAAAGTACAAAGAAACAAAAGAATGAAATTGTCACACCACTACTACGTATCAAAAGCCAGACTGAACAGATATGTTTTGAGCTTGGACCTGAAAAGAGCCACATCTGCAACAGTACGTATATCAGGGGGTAACTTGTTCCAGAGTCTCCGGGCAGCAACTGCAAAAGCCTGATCACCCCACCGTTTATACCTGGACCTTGGGACTTCTAAAACCAACTGATTTAAAGACCGCAATGACCGGTTGTTCTCCCGTACAGTTAAAATTTCAGACAGATACTCTGGGGCGAGACCATTTAAAGCTTTAAAAACAAACAATAAAATCTTAAACTCTATTCTAAAACGCACCGGGAGCCAATGCAGGGTGTGGAGAACGGGAGTAATGTGTGCACGTCTAGATGTATTTGTTAAAAAGCAAGCAGCAGCATTTTGAACAAGCTGAAGACGTGAGATGGAGGTCTGGTTCAGTCCAACATAGAGGGCATTACAGTAGTCCAACCTTGAACTAATAAAAGCATGAATGGCCTTTTCTAGGTCGTGCCTGCTCAGAAAGGGCTTAACTTTAGCCAGCAGGCGAAGCTGGACAAAGCTCATTTTAACCACATTACTGATCTGTTTATCAAATTTCATGCAGCAATCGAAAGTAATGTTTTTGACAACAGATCTCGTACAAGATGTCAGAGCTCCCAAACTCAAAACTGGCCCATTCTGCATGCCTGGAGTACTGAAAATAATACACTCTGTTTTACTATCATTCAAATTAAGAAAGTTGTCTGAAAGCCACAACTTAATATTAGCGATACAGCTTAGCAGGGAGTTAAGTGCAACACTGTCATTTGCTTTCATAGGCAAATAGATTTGCAAATCGTCTGCGTAACAATGAAATGACAGGTTGTGTTTCCCTATAATCGCCCCTAAAGGCAGCATATATAAAGAAAACAGAATAGGGCCAAGAATGGATCCCTGTGGCACCCCACAAGAGAGAGGAGCAACTGACGAGGAGAGGTCACCAATCATAACAGAAAAGCTCCTATTTGACAGATAGGAGCTGAACCATTTGAGTGCCAAACCTCTGATGCCTACGCAATTCTCAAGGCGTGAGAGGAGGACTGCATGGTCCACTGTATCAAACGCCGCTGTGAGGTCCAAAAGGACTAAAACAGTAGGATTCCCAGCATCTACAGTCAAGGCAATATCATTATGTACCCTCAACAGTGCAGACTCAGTGCTGTGACGTGATCTAAAACCAGATTGAAATTTTTCAAAAACACAGTTCAGTTGACTCGTCTCGGCTAGCAACCGGAGACTGAAGACAGAGGACATTCACAAACCTGTATCTCACTCAAAACAGCATGGGAAGTTTCTTTCCAGGTTTGTGTGCATGTGGAAGCACCAGAGATACAAAATAACACCCCAAGTCCCAGAAAAGGTGATTTTTTTTTTAATAATATGGGCACTATAAATGCCATTAAACCAGAGCAAGTTTTTCTCCCAATCCAGAATGCTGAGTGGACTAGCCAGACCCTCATCTACAGTGCTGTAAAGGAAGGTCTGGCAATGCAAGACTATTGGTGAAATAACAAATAATTAATGAGAAAAGTATTACTGTAAGCAGAGCAGAGAGCAGGACAGAGCGGCTGCTGCTCCAGTGCACATTATCGCGTTGTTATCATAAGATGCACATCTCACAGAAAAAAAATTCCGGCGCCACTGAGAACTGGAATTGAAAGGAAGAATTGGAAATGTGCCCAACTCTACACACATGCATCAGGGTGAAAAAACAACATGAGAATGGTGCGTGCTACTTTAGATGTGCTACCTCTTTGATGGCCTCCCACTTGAGGGCGTTGTCTTGGCTGATGATGCTGTCGGCCACGGTCATGAAACGCTGGCTGAGCTCCCGGATGGTGTCCTGGCTGACGTTTGTGGCTCCGCTGAGTGGCTGTGAGGGGGGGGCATCCGCAGCCAGAGACAGCAGCTGGATGAGGGCCACCATGTCTGTTGGCTGCAGACCTTCCTGCTGCGTGTCCTCCAGGGCTTGGACAGAGATGTCCAGCAGAGTGGACGCCTGGGCCAGGCTGTCCAGCACTGACGGCTGCTGCCCCAGCACCGTCTGGTGGAGTGTGTGTGTGTGTGTGTGTGTGTGTGTGTGGGGGGGTGGGTAGCACTTACTAGGAATTTTCTTTTGTTTGGTGCATGCATATTCATACAGAGTTTCTGCAGGTTTCACCAAGTCAAATTTAAGACAATTTAAAAACTTTTTTCAGACCATTATGAATGAAATTTTCAAATATTGATAAACTTGCACTTCCCCATAGCTGAAGAATATATAATCGGTGTTATGTCTCTGTGGTACAATCCAAAAGAGACTCGATCCAAAAACACAAAAGCTGATTGGCTGCAATATAAGTTGCATGTTGGTCTCATTTTTAGTCCTAATACAACAAAACTATATTTGGACTTTCGAAAGAAAAAAAATAGCATTAGAGCATGGACATAGGACATTTATTTAAGACCTTGAATTCAATACTTTAATGAATTTGAGACTTTATAAGGCTTTTTGATTTTCAAATTTTTTACTATTTAAGACCGTGTGGAAAACCTGATATTAGGTATAGACCAATGATTGGCCCTGGCTGATTATACGGCTGTTTTTTGGCAGTTTGCAGATTATCTGTACTGCTTTTTATTTGCCTGATAACCGATAAAGTTAATGAATTAAAAAGTGAGCCACATTGGCTCAGCTACAGTTCTGTGTCTGTTCCTCTGCTTCGGTTTCACTCACCACTGAGTCTGACTTAATGTCCCGCCCACAACACTATCTGACTCTCTTTTACTGTGTTATGTAAAGCATTTAAACAAAGTTTTGTGTTGGAGTTTGTAACATTCCAAAATCCTAAAATTTTTTATTTTTACTGTAAATGAATATCGGATCCAAATATCAGTTATTGGTTTCATTAACGACTAATAATCGGTATCGGCCTTGAAAAAACAGTATCAGTCGATCCCTTATACATATAAACATATTTAAACATTGATAGGAAATAAACCAATAACCCATACAGTGCATATAACTAAAAAGCAATAAGAAACAACAAAAGGCTACATGGGGTAGTTCAGGATATGCAGAAAGATATTTTTTGAAATGGTGTAGGCCTAACCCAAGAATAATGTAATTTCCATCCCTGAATAGACCTTAAAACACTCTGTGGCTTAATGGAAAATAAGTATTACTGTAACTTTAGGTGTGCTAAGGTTGGTAACATTTTCCAAAATACATCTTTTTAATATTTTTTTACACTATTTACACCTCCTACATCTATAACTAACTTATGACATTTAACAGCCTTAAAGATGGAAGGTTCACAGTAAAGTACTAATCAAGTCTTTAAAGAAGTGGGGGATGAAGGGAAAGTATTTTTTTAATGAGGATGGATGTGTCATCTACCTGGGTTTTGTTGGAAAGCTTCATCAGACGGTCCATGAAGGCTGTGGGCTGCGAGTTCTGAGAATCACTCATCTGCTTCATCTTCATGTAACGCTCTGGGAAAAAACAACCTGACATCAGTTTGGGAAATGGACACTCAAAACGCTTTCCACTACATGCCACATTCAGCCATGCACACACACATATGTGTTCTCTGATGGCAAAGGCTGCCATAGGGCTGGATACTGAGTTCAATACTTTTTGGGACCGACCAAACTGCCTCTAAAGCAGGGGTCTTCAACGTTTTTTGGGTGAGGAACCCCTTATCTCAAAGTACTTCCCTGTATCCCTCCTCTTTAAGTACATTTGTGTTGTATCGTGACTGTGTTGTATTTTGATGTATTATACTGTGTTAATAGTGTTTTATGTTGTAACTGTATTTAACTACCTGGCTGCGAAGACACTTGAATTTCCCCGTGGAAATAAAACATTATAATTTGGCGGCCCCACTGCACAAACTCCGAGGAGCCCCTAGGGGTCATGGACCCCCTGTTGAACATCTCTGCTCTCAAGTATTGAGTATCGAAAAATGCCTCGTCATTCAATGCCCAATTTTAATACCTAAGGACTAAATCCTATCAGAGTCAATGAGCCAAGAAGCACGCAGCATGCTTCTACCAAGATCTAATAATGCTTGTGTGTGATATTGTTTCACGTCGCAGAGATCATTTGCAATGACATTGAGTAATTGCAAAGACAACAACACAGGAAAGAATACACCATCATAACAAAGATAAAAGACAATACAATTTTCTGAGTTGTAAATTTGGAAAGTAAAATTGGATGAATAGATTAGGATTATACGGATACAAAAGAAAGTACAGTTATGTAAAGCATGTACAAGTAGAAGTTTGAAAGTTTAAAACCGGATTTGAACCGGAAATTCTCTAAAAGGCAAGTGAGTTGATTTTAAGAGAGTGTTGTAATTGTTCCAGGAGTCAAGGGCACTAAAGTCTAAAGCAGGTTTTTCCAAGTTCAGACTGAGCATATGGATCATCAAGCATAAATTGGTATAGAAATATTTATCGTTTAGGAACCCATATCAAAGTCACGGTATTGGTTTTGGTACCAGTATCGAATTTCTTAAACAATACCCAGCCCTCCTCAGGATCTAATCTAAATCCCACGAGCAGTTGCTACAATTGAAGTTATTGCTTGATATTCTACCAGCCGCGCCAGAAGCGTGTGTGAAGCAGCTCTCTGCTCCGCTAATGATACGCACCAGGTCTATTTTCACGTGAGCTGCAAGCCGTTTAACAGTGAAGGCATCCAGTCAATTTACCAAAAACCTCCCCCAATATCGTTTATGGACAACAAGAGATTCATCTTAGAGGTTGAAAAACGTAAGAGACATCACAGATCCTGTGAGGGCATTGCCAGAAAAGAGAAGGTGTGGAATAACTGTAGGAGTGCCTGGAGTGGAAGGTATGCTAGCTCAATAAATCCGCAATTATTCTGTAAAGTACTTGTGGAGATAATAAAATCTGTGGGACGGAACAAAACTTGAACACTGCCGGAAGGCAGCACATGTGCTTGGGGTAGAATCAGAGTAACAGTCGCACACTGATGGCAAAGCCTTAAGAAGCAGTTTGCTCAATGATACTTTGACATGTAGACTGGAGGAGTTGGGTTTGATATTACGTTTAATGGATAACGCACGGGACTAGAAGGAGGGCCCCACCCCCCCGAAATATGATAGATTTTTGCAGTTCTATCATATCCAAAACTTCTCCCCCCACCCATGCCACCCCACTTAAAAAATCCTCTTGGGGCGACCTCTAGCTGACCCAGGAAGACTTTGAATCTGAGCTGCGGTCTTTTCTTTTGTGTCATATCCCATCTCTTTCCCCCTTTCCTGTCTATCCACTGTTTCTAATAAAGGGAAAAGCGCCAAAAAATAATCTTTAAAAATGTAAATGGGTGTATTTATATAGCGCTTTTCTAGTCGTACTGACTACTCAAAGTGCTTTTACATCATGCAGCAACCATTCACCATTCACACACTTTCACACACTGTGGCCAAGGCTGCTGTACAAGGTGTCACCTGTACACTCAGTGTCAAAGTGTCTTGCCCAACACTCCGAAATGAGACTGCAGATCCAGGAATCAAACCACCAACCTTCCTACCAACTGGTCTACGACTGAGCCACAGCCACCCCCTATTTGAGTTCACAAATACTGTAGTCATTTGTACTCTTAATCTGTCGCTCAAGTGGTAACAGGTTAACTTCCAAAATGAAATCACATATCAAATACCTTCATATTGTAAGGTATTTTATTGCGTTACCTCTCAGTTGAAGGTTAAGATGGAGTTACAGTAAACCATAGAGCTTTTATTGTAACGGGAAAGACAGAAAAGGATAAAGAGTTGTAATGACTGGCCTGTTGACTGTGTTTTTGGTTAATAAAGCAAGATGTGCAGTGGTGTCTTTGTTCTGGTATTGGAAGCCAGGCTTTTTCCTGCATAGAGGAATTTTTGGTGCCCCCCATAGAGGTTTTAGCCAGCCCCAAAGGAAAATCACCCACGCCAAAAGTAGTTATTCACATTCTCTCTAAATGTGGTTCAAGAGTAATTTACCAAACAACCGTTGAGAAAGCAAATGAAATGAGAGTCGGAATATTATACTTTACTCAAATTTACTCAATTTACTCAAGCATAATAAACATTTTCTGTTCAGGTAATCAGAAATAAAAGGCAAATGGATTGATTTTTATCAAATAAGGTAACACAGACTTATTGCAAAAGCTCATTACTTGATAGCACAGTAACTGAAGGTGACTGAGTAAGAAAACAATGCTTGAATATACTTCCATGAAAAAAAGAAAGAATCTGAAACAATATAGGGCAGGGGGGGGACTTAATAATTGTATTAATAACCTTACTAGCTATTTTAAGTACTTTTGAAATACTATGTTTAACCTTAAGGGTAAAAAGGTAAAGACAGACAGGAAAAAATGGAATTCAATCGTTATATTTCTGGCATGGGGAGGCTTTGAAACAGTGCTTAGACTTTAATCCATCAAACATGTTAAGTTCAACTATGTCCATTATATTTGCAGCCAGTTTCTTCATCAAACTTTTTAAATGTTGATCCATTGGTTTTGTGGTTGTAGATTGCTTGCTTGAGTTTAGAAGCTAAGTTCTTTGGCTAAATGGAGAGAGGTAGCATTGTTCAAGTTGGCCACCTATGCAGAACACAGGGTTGTTGCAGAAAGATTTGGTGTCAGCGAGACAACCGTTCACCGCTTCTGTTTTGAAGAGGCATTTTAGGCCTTTATTTGACAGGGAAGCTTGGACATGAAAGGGGAGAGAGAGAATGACATGCAAAAGGGCCACAGGTCAGAACCGAACCTGTGGCTGCTGCGGCGAGGACTGAGCCTTTGCGCACCAGGTGAGCCACCCAGGCACTCCCGTCAACATTTTCTAATGCAATACTTTAAAATGCGCATACAAATACATTAATGGAAACCCCAGTACAGCCTGTCTTTGAAATATCTCATGAACTATTCATCCATTCTCCCTTACAGTTGGTTTCCTGGGTACCCAATGAACTTAGTGTTAGATATTGCATATTAATAAACTGTGAATGAAACTAAATGACCGACTGATGAATTTTTATTTTATAATCATTTGCATGCTTGTGTGCTGCTGCGCGTTCCTCTGTGTGTAACAAGCACGGTGTGCACACACTTTGCACAAGCCGAGGCGCATTCACTAATGCGGTGTTAAAATAACAATGAAATGCTGTGCTTGTGACTTTAGACCAGGTTTTTGTTGGTCAAGGATCACTCTCTGCTGCCTCAAGATAACAATGAGCCGAGACTTCACCTGAACACACCTTCCTGTAAAACCAGCACGCCCATGGGAGCACAGATGAGCACAATTTAAACGAGGGGAAGCTGACAACTGACAAGTTTTTTAGTTGTCCAGCCAAATGAATTATAGGCAGGACACTGGAGATCTGGCAATAAGATATTTTAGTAATAACATGTATCTACATAAAAGATCTTGAGCTCAAACTTGACTTTTTGACTTTTGACCTCTATTTTACTATTATACTATTTGTCTATTTTGACCTCTAAGTTACCATACTACGCTTCTGTATTGTCTGCAAAAAAGCGAGAAGTCACGTGATCATGGCAAATGTTTTTGATGATTTATCATTACTTATAGCCATCTCCTTATTGCTATCCTGCTCCCTAACTCAATTTGAGCGTTCCAAAACAAATTCAACGAGCGATAACTGGTGTTACGGTGTTCTGTCTTGGTTTCTCCTGAGCTCTCAAAAGTTACTGTTTAAACTTTATTTTCTCGGAAAAAAAAAACAAAACAAAATTGACTCAAGCTACTTCCACCATGATCAAGGATATCTTGAATGTCCCAGTTAATATCATTAACTAATTTTTGACCAAAAACAAAGCAAAGGCCTGTTGCCTTTGCACAGCAGTGTTCTAGTTTTCTAAAATTCTGGTTATACAGCCCTGGGTAGAAATGACCTTGTTTCCTATGAACATGTAAGGTTCTCAATGCATTGATAGATTTCACATTAAAGTGACTGTTTGATATACAACATAATGATTACCTCAGAGTCCATATATCCAGTCACCATTACCAATCATATTTCATTGTTAAGAGTCTTTATTGTCATTGTACATAGTAACATACAACGGTATTTGGAGAAATCTTCTGTTTAGTGATAGACAGTTTAAAAAAAAAAAGCTAAGATAGAAAGTGCATTTCATGTTAAGAAGATTTTAAAAGATTTTCCATGTTTTAAGATGTGGTTATTTGTAGAAATAAGGACTTCTGATGCCCCAAGGGAAGAATGTGTTTCTAATATTAACTGTTTCAATATTACCAATTAGAGGTACATGATAACCTATGTCACATTGCAGGGACCCAGGTTCCATTCAGCTTCAGGCCTTTGAGATGGCTAGGGTGGCAGCGTTTAAAAAAAAGTCATACAAATGGTTTGAACAGACGATTGGATGTCTCTACTCAAAAATGGGGAATGTACCTGATCTTTCTGGAGGGTTCTAAAGAAGCTTTGTGCTGTGGAGAAACGTGTGTTATGGGCTTATGGTTTTATCATTTATACATGTGTTTATTTGGTTTATTGTCTATTTCTTACTATTTTCAATTCAATTCAATTTTATTTATAGTATCAAATCATACCAGAGATACAGAGTTTTCTCAAGACACTTTACAAACAGATTAGGTCTAGACCACACTCTATCATTTACAAAGACCCAACAATCCCAGTAATTCCCCCAAGAGCACGTATTTAGTGTGACAATGGCGAAGAAAAACTCCCTTTTAGGAAGAAACCCGGGACAGACCAAGGCTGTTGGTAGGCGGTTGTCTGACGGGGCCAGTTGGGGGTGTGATGAACTGTAGCAATTATAGTCACAACAAAGATAATGGAACTATGACTAGAAATAGTAGTTGGATGGGTAGAAAGTTATTTTGTTGAATTGTCTGGAATATTGTGGTTATTGTATCATCTTTTCTTGATTTTGTCTGGGTGGGGGGTGATGACGACGAAGGGAGGTGGGGGATGTGTTCTTGTTGCGAGTATGTTTCGCATCTTGTTAAAAAATAAAAATTGCTAGTTGTTGTTAACACAGGGAACCTGAACTACACCCAGTGTTGTACTCGGACTGTCACTTACAGGACATCCTGTCCCTCACCTACAGAGACATTAGTCAGATTCAGGTACTGGGAGAGTGGATATAACAGAGACAGATTTGGTGGGTCCTTTGGAAAGGAACAATAAAAATAAAAATTCCAATTAGAAGACAAGCCCTGCTCTGTTCTTGAGGCTCACCTGTGCTGCTCTGGCAGATGAACGGCAGTGGATCCGAGCAGTCTGTCAGGCCGAACACTGGCAGCGGATCGGCCCAGCCCTGGAGCGTCCTGCAGCCCTGCAGCTCCATCTGCTGGTGCACTGCTGCTCACACATTCATATCATCACACATTCATACACACAGTGATACACAATGAGAACACAGTGAGCTTGAGTACGTCTAAATGTCTTCACTGGTGAAAAATATGATTTCCTTTCATTTAGAATCAAAATGAAACGAATGGAAAGAAAACCATTATATTGTACATATATGTTTATTTATGTTACCGTTTCTTTTACATTTTTGTTAATTTCCTGTTTGGCTAACTTGGCAAAATATCCTTTTTTGATTCTGATTCAAGGAACAGCAACAACTGCTAACTGCTAACTAAAAACTCTTCATGGTTGTATGGTTATTGTAAAAAGAATTAAAAAAAAAAATATATATATATATATATATATATATCTGCCTGCCTGCATGAATCTTGTAAGAGGAAAAGAAAGTCAGACAGTGGGGGAGTTATTGTACATCACTGCATGGAGCTCTGTTCTTCCCCAAGCTGCCCCCACACTGCTGGAGCTGTGGGAATCCCCTCCATCCATCCCTCTCTCTCTCTCTCTCTCTCTCTCTCTCTGCTTCTCTGACTCACTTTCCCTGCCCTTCACTCTGTCCGTCAGTCATCCTAATGTCTTTCTAGAGGTGTCTCTATCTCAGACTGTCCGGGTTTTAGAGAGGAGCTCATCCTGAGTGACTCCCAAAATAAGACACAGGCAACAGAGGGCAACCACTTGATAAGAAATGCTACCCTTTACCCATCTGGCATCAGATGCGAGGATGCAAGTTGGAACCCAAAATGTGAGAAAACAGGGCAAGAAAACAAGACATAATTGGTAGTTGTCAGAGAATAATAAGGAATGAAATCAGTGCTTAAAATATGGACACTAACAACAATCATAAAAATGTGTCAGGTCAGAGGCTAAAAAATGTACTACAAGATAGGGATGCACAATATGACCTAAAATTAAAAAAAAAAACAATAAACCTTGATAACAATAAACAAACACTAATTAATCACGTTGTTCCAAATCATCTTTTCTAAAGCCAAAATGTTTCAGACATTGGACACTGCATTATTTTATTTTTTTTGCCCGGTTGACTCTGTGTATGAGTTATCCTCCATTATGCTTTCCATGCGGCTGACTGGTCCGGGCGAAGTCATGTGACTACACACGCGGTAGAATGTTTTATTTTAGGAGAAAGTAGGCCTATCAACAGGAACAAAGTATAAAATGCATTGTCATGTGACAGATACGTCAATAACAGCTTTAGAATTTCGATGTGGATACATTTTTGATTATTCGTCCAGCCCTACTACAAGAGAGCAACACTTATTTTAACATTTATTTATTTTTATTTACACAGAGATCCAATCCATTTTTAGGATGCTTTGGGCCAAAATCTATCAGTGGCTGATACAGTATGATAAATTATGAATCGGATGAAGCGATAGGATTTCAGTTTCCATTAAAAGCAAGGTGAGAGGGGCACAATCATATTTTTGGTTTCATTGTTCTTAATGACTATATTCTATAAAGCATTTTGTGGTCATATTATTTACTGACTACAAAAGAACATTTAAAAAGTCACACAAACTCATGAGCAGCTTTCACTCCTTCAAGATAGAGATTTTAGGAGGAGATTAGAATTGCTTCCTTAAATTAGAACAATGATGACAGAAGTATTCAGATCATTTACTTAAGTAAAAGTACTCATCCCACACTGTAAAAATACCCTGTGACAAGTAAAAGCCCTGCATTAAAATGTTACTTAAGTAAATAAGTAAGTATCATCAGTAATCAGTAATATGTAGTTAAAACATTAAAAGTACAGAAAAATCCTCCCATTTTAGAAACTGGAAACGATCCAAACAGTTCTGTGTTTTATGGTTTCATTATTTCCACAGCCCTGTATATAGTTGGGTAGTTTAATTTTAAATAACACATCACATTTTATAAACTACATTAGGTTTGTTTGCTAAAATCTTAATGTGTAAAGTAACTAGTAACTGAAGCTGTCAGATGAATGTAGTGGAGTAAAAAGGACAATATTTCTCTCTGAAATGTAGCGGAGTAGTAGAAAGTGGCGTGACTCAAGTAAAGTACAAATACCTCAACATTCGTACTTCAGTACAGTACTCGAATAAATGTACTTAGTTACATTCCATCACTGTATAAGCATGGTGCAAAGATGCAGTATCAGTAATAATGTAATTGAATGGAATTAATGTAAAAGTCTATCAGTTATGACAACAATGTACTCACAAAGGATCTGGAATCTGGAACACGACATTGCTACAACTAAGTCCAACGAGGCACAAACCACAAGCATTCAGACCATCAGATAGTTTTAACAAACCAATTATTTAAATTATCTGAAAGGTAAAACTGAAATTGAGTGGCTGCGTTAGCTCGGTTGGTAGAGCAGGCGCACATATATAGAGGTTTACTCCTTGACACAGCAGGTTTGTCTCCAACCTGCAGCCCTTTGCTGCATTCTCCCCCTCGCCCCTTTCATGTCTTCAGCTGTCTTGTGAACATTTAAAGGCCTAAAATGCCCAAAAATATCATATTTTAAAAAATGATAAAAAAAAGAAAGGGTACGCACCTGAAATATCTTTGCACAGGAAAACTGTGTGCATGTAAACTGTGTCCATGGTAAATACATTAGGTGAAGTTTAACAAAGTATTCCATCTGTAAACTATTTGGATTTTTCAATGGTTTAAACCTTTGTGGTCTCTTTGACATAATTTTCACTAATCCAAGTTTTGTTTTGGTTGTATTTCTTGCTACTTTCAACTCATATATCAGCAGTAAGATGCTATGTGAAAGAAACCCCATAAAGAATAAAAAACTCCAAACGTGTCTTGACTAGAGTGAGTCTAGTGCGCCCCACCTTCACCTACTTCAAACTCCACATCATTGATTTCAGCAATCGATGTGATAATTTGTCAAACTTTGTCCTACTAAGCCTTTGGGCTGAAGTGGGCTTAACTTTCTCCTCCTTTCCAAATGAGGCAACATTCAGACTAACAGTAGCCTTATGATTTGTGACAAAAGACTAATACTAATAATAATTCTTTTGAATGACAGCCTAGGTTCCAATGCAATGCTTTGTCTTGAACACAAGGAACCTGAAATATACCCCCACCATTGAAGCGCCTGAAATTTTTTAATAATGGTTCTATTTGGCCTGTCACTTACGGGAAGTCCTGTCCCTCACCTACAGAGACATTAGTCATATTCAAGTAATAGGAGATTGAATATACCAGACATTTAGTTGGACCCTTTGGCAAGGGTCAGTCCTGGTCACCCATTAAGAAATGCAGAATTGAAAGAGACAGAATACAAAATGTCATCTTACCTGAGCAAAACAGAAGGACCTGCACCTCTTTGACCACTGGGTGCCTGCTTAGGTGGTCAAGATTCCAACTGAAAAGCACTTCCTGGGTGATGGATGAACATGCGTTGAGGGCACGGACATGCCTTGTTTCCAGAGACATATTCCAAACATTCAGGTCAGTGATATTTCCAAAAAATGGCTCGGTGAAATTCCCTCCAAATGAATCTTGGTCCTGACCCAGAATGAGAATCCCATCCCCATATATATCCCTAGAAGCATCTGTGCCTGTGCCCATGTCCTTCATGTCCCCATCCACATAGATAGCCCAGTGGCTGCTGCTCCGGCGCCAAGCGACACAGACGTGATGCCAAGCTCCGTCGTTGGGGAAGGAAGCCTTATATGGCAGGTGCTTCCCATGGATGATAAGCGCCAGGAGGATGCGTCCCTGCATGTCCACTTGGCCTCGTAGCTGAAACTCATTGGTAAAGACAGGTGCAGCGTAGGAGAAGATGGTGGACACTTGATTCCACTCTGAGTTCCACTGAACTCGAACACACACACTGATGGACGATAGGGTTGGAAAGGACAAGTTGACACGAGCAAAGCCCTCATGGGAATCCTTTGGGAAGTTTAGAGCTAAGAAATGTAAATCTAAAAAAGGCAGAAGAAGAGGTCATTTATCAAATTGTATGTTTTCTTTTTTGTATTCATTAACTTTATCTGTATTATTTTGTAAGTCCACTGATTGCACTCACACTGTTTGGAGAGGGCCACAGGCTTGTAGGCTGCTTTGTTTAGGTCCCTGACCCAGATAGGCAAGCTATGTCCAGTCCGCCGGAGCAGTTCCAAGGCTCCCTCCCGGTCCTCTGACTTTTCCAAGGTGGCGAGGGAGCTGAACTGGCCTCTGCAGAATCTGTCGGCCCCGGAGAAGGCCAGTGAGTCATTGACCAGCTGGAAGGCCCATTGAGAAGTTAGATGGACCAGTCTGGATTGTCCTGGAAAGTCAGATAGAAAATTTGAATACAGAAAACATTTACAACAAGCATGAATGGAAAATAGTAAGGCATCTATAAAATACATATACAATAATTTTTTGATGGATTGAGTGGATGACAAGAGAAGTCAGTATGAAAATTGAATATGCTGGCCATTAAATAACCACTCAAAATTGATTAACAGTCTCACCATGTGATTCCTCCACTTTTTCTGGCCCAGCATGTGTTGGCTCACTCTCACACACCACCTACAGGTGAAGAATTTACTTTAGTATGTAACAGTTGCTGTGCAGCATTTGCCTGTAAAGAGCATGCAAAAGTCTGAGTTTATTTGCCATTGGACAATAGATGTTTAACATTAACATAGTCATTATTGTATTGCAATATTCCAAAGTTGATGTACAGGGCAGCATTTTATAATTTATCAATGAAATCTTAATACAAGTTAAAAAAAATTTAGCTATTTGCATGGCGCTTGTTATATTATGTAGTATAGAATGGTCATTACCACAAATGAGAAGAGTATGAGTCCAGTGTGCAGGGCTCCAGTCATCTCTAAGTCAGTGTAGTCTCCAGCTGAAATAAGCCACAGATCTTACCTAGAAAATATTTCTGCTGGATCCAGATGTACTTCAATTCAAAAAAAGTCTCAAAGTGAATACAAGACTCTATTAGTGTGTCGCTATTCAACAGGTAGTTTTCAAAAATTCTGGAGTGAATGTCCTGATTCATTGTTGCACTCTCCCCATTTTCCTTTAAAGCAGCAGAAAGTCTCTTTCAGTATTCTGGGAACTAACTCCATATGTGGAATGATCAAATCCAAAACTGGTCCAGACTTCTCATCCAGTACCTCGGCTTCAATATGCAGCATATCCAGTAGAGTTTCTGGTCTCCTTCCTGGGAGCAAGCCAGCAATCCTTATGCGTCTGTCCAAGAGTCTGCCTCCTTTTCAGACCCCCAACACCTCCCCCCCTCCTTAGTACCCTGTAGCCATCTGCCTTTGTCATGCAAATGGTGTAATTTTTTAAAAGAAGCCTACTTACGCAAGCAGCGTCAAGCATTTGGCACAGAGAGTTCATCAAGAGCAGGAAGGCGGCAGACATGTTTTACTACATAGCCCTTCTTTGTGCCTTCAATAGAACTCTCTAAACTTAATTAGAACATCTGTTTCATTGCTGTACTTTAAAGTCAATAAAGGATGAGTTCAACTCATGTAATCAGTGTACCCATAATGTTTATCTGTTTGGATGTCTTTCATCAGGTGATTTTGTCCAACATGTTTGCACAGCTTTTGTATGCCTTTTTGACATCAAATGCATCTGCATTGACAATAAACCTGCCACATGCTTTTCACAGGCAATAACAGATTGATGACTAAGTAATTTGCAGATTTAAACATTGTATCTCAAATCTAGATTTGGGCTAAAGAGAAAGAAACAAAGGTGGGAGAGCATGTATCAAACACCATGGCTGACTGAAATACAGTAAGGACACCTGCCAGTCAAGCAAATCACTTGCTTTGCATCACTGATATACATTCTTGACTCTTCAATTTAGACACATCATGACTATTTTGATTTGTTACAGTATATCTCCAGTTAATTCCTATTTATTTTTGTAGTTCTGGTCCTCATTTCTACAAGTAGTGTTACTCACTAAAGTAATCTGTGGTCTAGGAACACCACGTCATAATGTTGATGTTCATATTAAAGGTGGCGAAGGTAAGCCTTATAAAACTAACTTTCTGTCATATTTGATGAAACTGACCCTATGTTTGAGTAGAACTACATGAAGCAGGTAAAACAACATCTGGCTCCTCTGGCCCCACCTACAGCCTGTAGTGCGATTTGCAAAAATCTACCGCTCCCTGTTCAGATCCACCAATCAGGGCTGGGGGGGGGTGTCTAACTGCGTGTCAGTCACTGCTCATGCAAAGTGACTGGATCTTAACAATCCTACCTACAGCACCTTCAAATGTGCTTCAACGCTTTAAATAATAAGGGAAATATATGTAGAATTAATGCCTGTGAGCAAAAACTTCCTCTCCACCTGAAGTGACATCAATCATCTGTTTCAGGCACGCTACCGCAGTCTTTACATTACACGCACTGCTACATGTCGCTATATGCTAACACCAGAGAAAGTTGTAATCTTTGTTGCAGATGTTATTTTGGTTTATAAGCTTTAATTGGTGATTCTTAATGGAAGAAAGTGTTGTTTAATATCTACACTCTACACTAATTCACATCACTGCTTTGTCAAAACAAAACAGATGTGGAAGTGCGAGCGTTCAGTGACATTTGAGAAGCTAAAATTTACGACAACCCCACTTGGGATAGGCCCAAGACTTTTAATGCACACAGATCCCTTTATCCAAAATTAGGGGTCAGAGACAAAAATGGATTTATAAAAATACAATTTTATTTTTTTTATGTTTCAAATGTTATCTTTTAAAATAGCAGGATACAGTATATTATGTAAAAGGAAGCACAGCATGAATATTAGGAAAGTAATTCACAATTCAAATCAATAAACCAGCATGCATAATTTACATGCAAAAAGTCCCATACAACACTTTTTTTAATGTTGCCGGGTAGAACTCAGCAATTAACTTGAGTTAGTACGTTATTCTATAACATAATCCTTGAACGTGGCCATCTTGCCTAGTGTGGCTTTACACACCTGTCTAAACTCACACACAGAGACTGATGTACTTGAGAGGAAGACTGCTGGAGTAAAAGCCTTCACATCCCTAATGCCCAGAATTCAGTGATCTAGACAGAGGACTGAACTAGACAAAGCCAGACATTCGTATTCCACCCAGGTATCCATTCTCAGTGTGAAAAACTGGACAAGAGCCCATAGCAACAAAGGCTCCTTCAGACTGAGACTCCTGGACTTTCTCTCCCTCGTGCCCTTCTCTCCCGTCGCCTTTTTCTCCTTCACTCACTCCGGGGCTGAGACATTGCCGTAAACTAACCCAAGCATTTACTCACCTGTGTTTGTACTGTGGAGAAACGGGTAGAGAACACCAGATCCCGGAAAGGATCCCAGTAATTGATAAAAAAATAAATGATAAAAGTTAAATTTCTTAGCTCAGTGTAACTCAAATAACAGACATTTGCCTTCCTGTGTTACAAATGCCTTAAGGAGTCAGATCTGCCAAACCAATGTTTTGGCCTTCTTCTGGATACATCTAGCAATGTATTGGTTTTATTGTTCAAGGTTAGAGATGTTTGGAGATTTTTTCCCCTGCTCCAATACAAACTGAGCTTAGTGCAAATTCTTTTAGGAAGACCAAATAACTTCAATCACCACTATCTCTTCCTAAAACAATTCAGCTGTTAAGAGGTGTTAAGTTGGCCACAAAATTCATGATCCAATCATAGCATGACATCCTGCTTGAAATGTCTTCTCTCCTTGCCATCAGCTGTTGAAGGAAAATGTGCTACCTTCCTCCTCCCCTTCCACCTCTGGTCATCGTCAACCACTGCAACCTGAGTCCCTTTCCAACATTCAGATCCTTTTTTCATTATAGTTGTAGTCCGTAAGATTTGAGTAAGGTTGTAATGGAAGGCAGGCCTCTGGACCTCATTTCCCAGAGTTCCTTTTCAAAAACAAACAGTGACAACTGTATGACATTGTTAGATTGGCAGCTCTCACCTGCATGATGCCTTCACATGCTCCAGTCCACACTTATAGCAACTTAGGCTAAGATGAGCTAAGCGCTAAAACATCTGTGAAGATGAAAGCCATGTGGGGACAGGAATAGGCATGTAGATGATAGAGTTGGGGAGGCAGTGGCTAGCTGACGTGTCTAACCATGCTAATGCAACTAGCAAGATGACACACCGAGGGGTTGGACAGGCCAAATCTTGGGCTGGAAAGACACCATACACTCAGACTCTGATTGTATTACTTTGCAAAGCAACTAATACAAGCACTTTCATCAGTGGGTCAGATCCTCAATCACCATTGTTTTAACTCACTCTTTGACAGATAGGAACTTTAGCTTGATGATGAAAATCTTACACACTACAAAATCTGAATCACCTCAAATGAAGAACTCCCTACTAAAAGCCAGAACACTGATGGGCTTCTCAATCTTATGATAGATGATAGTACGATAGATAGAGATGAATAGAGAACAATAACAATTCTCCATGTTGAGTTTTTGATAAAGTTAAAATTAGTTCCCTGAGGCTGTCTGAGTGGCTAGCCTAGTGTGCACCCATGTGCAGGGGCTTGGTCTTCGCTGCAGTGGCCGCGGGTTCAAAATCGACCTGCAGCCCTTTTGTTGATGTCATTTCCCCATGTTTAAGCTGTCCTATCAAATAAAGGCAAATGGAGCAGACGGATTTTAAAGAGTGTCCACCGTCCACTTTAAGAGAGTGTTGCTAATTTATTTCTTTGGATAGAATAATCATCCAACTCAGCTTGATTGTAAACAACAGAGCATGAAACCACTGCTGTGTCACTGCAGTAAATATATAAAACTTAACCACCACATTAAAAGCTACCACCTGGTCTTTAAACACTGACAGGACAACATATATTTGAAGAAGGTCCATGAGTAGGACGCTAACGTACACAGCACGCCTTATTATCTCACATGAAAATGTGCAGAGATATGAGATTGTTGTGAACTATTTGCATTAAAGGAGCTGTTACTGACATTCAGAACATTTGTAAAACAAAAAAGATTTGCCATTCAAAGATATAGTGGAGTAATGGCGTCTAGAGCAGAGCATAAAGTCACAAGTCTGTGTGTGTTGTAAGCCAGGCTCTCTGTTCCTTCCAGTCCAGCCATGTGTGCATGTGGCCGTGAAAAAAATATAGGTATTTCACGTATAGGGGAACGGTCTGTGAGAGCCATGTGGATGCTATCCCAGTTTTTCAACCTGAGTGACTGATGGGAACAACAATATTTGACTTTGGTCCAGTATTAATCTAGATCGCAATGTAGGTTAATAGGACAATTGTCCAGCTTGTGATTACCTTCACAAAACTGCTTGTTTTGCCACTAAAAGGCTCAGATTATTATTAAGTGTCTGACAACATTATGGAAAGGACTCTCAAGGAGGTTGACCTTTCTGTTAAAGAGTAAGATCATTTTTTTAAACATACAAATATCTGCTAAATTACCTTCACTAAAGCCACCAGACTCAATGTAAATAAACGGTAAATTTAGCACATAAAATACACTTCATTCAAAGTTGACAGAAACAAAATAAAACTATGAAAAGTTGTGGATATCTGAATATCTGGATATTCCTTTAACCCCAACGGGTTGTGGTATGGCAGACTCCTTGTAAACCTGATAGCTGGTGAAAACAGGGAGATGCTATAGTGGGTCAACTACAATCCAGTGAACTGGGTCATAAAAACAGTAGCAGTCAATAGAGACGCAGCGCAAAAGAAGAATTTCCATGTGCATCCCAGAGCAACACCTTCACACCACACGGTGACATGGCCCTGAGCTACTTAACTAGATTCAACGTTTGAAAGATTTCTAGTCAAAGTTTGTCCTATGTCCGCCTACACAAACATGTTTAGATGCATTCATGCCTACTCTAATATCATATGTACATACATAACAGGAACATATCGGGAAGCTGGAGTGAACGTTAGTTAGTGCAGTGTGTTTGTTTTGCATACAGAGAGTTTCTTTACATTATCAGCTCTAAGCTCAGTGTGCAAACAGTTGTTTGGAGCTCTTTTACTGGCTCCAGGTTAACACTACACTCTGGACACCTTTAGTTCAGTAGAGGAGTAGTCTATATCGATGATGTTTCACTTCCGGGATTGTTGTGTTGCCACTGGAAATTCCGCCGGATGTCCGTCATTTCGCCACCATCCGCTTTCTCTGTGTTGGCACACTCTGGTGGATTTCTGAGGACTACGGTTAACGGATCCTCAGATCTCTGCAGGGTAAATCCAGACAGCTAGCTAATCTATCTGTCCAATTTGAGTTTTCTGTTGCATGACTAAAACACATGTTCCACCAAAACAAGTTCCCTCCCGAGGCTATTTTGTAGAGGCATGGTTGCTCCGTCCGCCCAAGATGTTTGCTATTGGTTTAAAGAGCATTTTTTTCTCATCCCGGAATTCTGTGTGGACTAGTCAGACCTTCCTCCGCAGCACTGTTTAGGTCTGGCAATCCAAGACTAGTAGAGGAGCAACTGACTGAGCATTCAGGAGAGGACCATTCAGGTTTTTTGGGGGACTGTTAAACACAGTCAGTAAAGCCACATAAATCTGACATCTTTAACCTATGTGTTGAGGAGTTGTGGTCCTTAATTTAGGCTCCTGTGTGATAAATAGCACTCTGGTTTTCCCCACTTATTTGAGTAATCTGTCCTGCTTTTTGCCTGAAGTCAACAAACGCCTTTGGTCAGAGCTCGCTTAATCAACGGACTTGGCCGCAGTGAGCAGAAGCTCACAAAAGAGGCCCGGGCTAATTGACCTCCTCCCTTTGCACGCTCTTTCCTCCACTGTAACTTTGCTGCCACTGCCACCCAGTGTATTTCCATGACAACCTGGGGATTGTAAGAGCGGAATGGAAACGTCAAACACTCGGTGGGCTCGCATCGTCGCACACAAAAGGCCAGTGACCTACATGTGGAGCGAGGATGAAGGCTTTTCCCAGAAGAACAGGCCCAGCAGTAATAGAAGACAGGACAGAAGCCCCCCACCCCTTCCTTTTTTTGTCTTACCCAGCTTGGTCACTTGCAGAACAGACATGAAATAAAGTTAACTCCTCCTGCATGTAAACCTGTTTCATGGGAAATATACCTCATCAGGATCTAACAGAGCAGTTGTATAGAGGAAAACACATTGTTTTAAATACTGATTAGTGAGTTTTGCATATGCGTGCATCATCAAGTAGGAACGGTTTAAATGTAGTTGGTAAATTCTTAAGAAGCATATGTTCCCATTTACATTGTTGCGTAGAGTAAATAGCTGACACTTTCAATCCTCCTATAACTTATTAAAGGCTAATAGGGTACATGTCTGTAAATCTGAGGGCAGAAAATGGATGCAGAATGCTCTCTTGTAAACAAACATTCCTGTCTGGTCAGCTATCGGGGGGGCCATGTTTGCCCGGCCTAATCTGGCAACAGCAGATAGTCTTTATGGCCACCCCCTCGGCCATCAATCAGGCCTGCTACTGAGGACCTGGGTGACAGCAGCAGGGGTCACACCGTCGCTACGGAAACCGCCTTTCAAAGCAGTCATATAAACGATATAGGGTGTTGGTATGAAACAAAGAGAAAGGGAAAGACAGAAGGAGAGAGGGATGGGCCAGCCCGGTGTTAGTTGTGTCCTCTTTGGACAGAATCAAGCTCCAGCTTGAGTGAGACAATACTGAGCTGAGTCAACCCGTCTCTGTGCAGAAAGAGTTCATCCAGTACAACAAAGTAAGGTCCACACAGATCCATGGGTTTGAAATTGGATGAAACTTCAAATACTGTTGTACTGTTGTATATTTTTGACTTTATATTTTTGATATTTTATATTGTTATCTTTATGTTATTGTTATTTGTCAACACTGAAAAGGGATTGCTCCAATTTCATTGTGTATTTCATTTTCATTTTCAATTTCATTTTCATACTTGTGTATAATGACAATAAAGGCATTCTATTCTATACTGTCGTTTCCCTCTGATAGGATATGATATGTGTTTGGATTGATTAGATTTCCATTTTTGAAGTATTATGTAGAAATATAGAAGATACTTATAGAAGAAGATATAGAAGAAGTATACAGATTTTAGGGTTGAAATGCTACTGAAATGTTTTATAGTCTTGATAGTCTATATCCATGTCATTCTATTTCCGGGATTGCTTCATTGCTGCCGGAAATTCCGTCGGACATCCTCCTATTTGGTTGGACGTCCATTACCTTCCTCTTTCTTTGCGTTATAGTCTTGCATTGCCAGAACTTCCTCCACATTGCTGCAGAAGGGATCTGGCTCCCCACAGCATTCTGGGATAGGGCAAAGCTAATAAAATTACAATCTACTTGGGAGGCACTAAGTACCAGAGGAAATAACGCTGCCTCTGCAAAATAGCCTCGGGAAGGACCTTGTTTTGGTGGAACATGTGTACATTCAAAAGTTATTTTAGTCACTAAACTATTTTAGACTAACTCATTAATCCATCAGGGTTTAGAATTACAACACAAAGAAAGAGAAAGTTAGCGGACATCCGTCTGGGATTAGGAACATCTTTGCGAAATTTCCGGCGGCAATGGAGCAATCACGGAAGTGGAATGAGGTGGATACAGACTAGAGTGGCAATGATGTACGGCTGTTGGAGGGGTAAAGCTGTGCACTGACGTGTTGGATGAAGAAAATGTACCATAGCTTTTTATGTTGGTTTTAAAGGATTCCACAGGGGTAGGTTGATCAAAGTAACTCATTTTCATTTCATCTCTGTTGGCAGGTATGAAGTTGTGAGATCAAAGCTAACATGTAATGTGACATCCTTTTATAGAAAATATAACAATATCAACAAATATTCTCAGCAGAATGAATGGCAATCCAGCCATTAGGCCTCAAAACACTGTTAAAAATGAATGTTATAACATATAAAACAGGCAGAGAGTCTGGCAGACTTACATTGTTTTCCTTACCCAAAGAAAATGATCTTATCTTATATAAACAAACACATTTTAGCATATATTGAGCTTAGCTTCAACAGCTTATCTATACCGTACACTGAGGCTCCGAGAGAAACATACCATCTGTTGTCAGTAGAAATCCAGCCACTTCTTTTCCATTAACACTGCAGATAAAAAAAAATAAAAAATTCACAGGTTATTTTTCAGTGTGTTTCCGTGTACGGGTGAAATATAGGACAAGAGAAGCTTGAAGTTATTCACTGACCTGCCTCTGTTTTTTGTGACCTTTGTGTTTGTAGGAGATGAGCCTGTGTGTACTATATGCGCTACAGATCATCAAGCGCCTCCCAGAGGGCAGAAGTTGGTAAAATATGAGAAGAGTTCAGGGTGGTTTTCCCCGCAAGTCCGAGGGCACGCAAAGTGCAGCTGTTGAGAAATTTGAGTGACCCACCCCCTTGGAGCAGATCCCCAGGACCCATAATATCTGGTTTTCAGTTGGACTGAGAGGCCACTGACCTAGACTGAGACTCCATACTGCAGGACACTTTGAAAGGTGGAGCAGAAGAATAGATTGAAGATCTCCTCGCTGGCTCCAAATGAGCTAAGTTTCCTTAAAAAGTAAATCCTCTGTTGCACATTGCTCTGTGTACGTGTAGCCCCAGGTATTTAAATGATGATGTTTGCTTTATAGTAGAGCCCGAGCGACATATCGGTGGGCCGATATTATCAGCGGCTGATATTAGGCATTTCCCGATCTATTGGTATCAGCATTTATACTGGCCGATAAAAAACACTATTAAATTTAATATTCATTTATCAGAATCATTTATAATGACAAATAAATGATTCTGATAAATGAATATTTAAAAAATCAAAACAGATGGTGAACCATGTTATGAGTGTTGCCATTGCATAGTTTTTCCACCAGAGGCACTCTACAACATACCCATTTTTTTGCTAATGTGTTTTCTTTCAAAGGACTTTAAGTTTCATATCTAAAGTTTGTATTTTTATACATTTTAATTATCAGAACTTTAATATATTTTGATGTTCCTCGGTTCTGTTGTGACAATAAAACAAATTATTATGATATTATTTTAGTGAGAACTACAAATAACTAATGTTAGGGAAATCTGTTTATGTTTTGTAACGCATTTATGGATATTTAAAAAAATATACTGTATATCGGCCAATATATCGGCATATCGGATTTTTAAATAACTAAATGCCCATATCAGTATCGGCCTTAAAAATCCTGGAGCTCTACTTTATAGGTTGAATGTGATTTGTGTCTGTAACAATATGGGTGTGATGTGTGGCTCCAAAGATGATCTCCTCTGTTTTGAGGTTATTGATGATGAGAGCATTATGATCGCAACACTGACCTATTTTTCTAACACTGTCCAGGTAACGGTCTGGCTCCTCCCCGTCCTTCATCAGTGCTGCCAGTACAATGATGTAGTAATTAGGCACACTGGTAACACAGTCATTGTTGTATAGGGTGAATAACAGTATAGTGAATAACATCCACTCCTCCCCTGGAGTGGATGTTGGTGGCCCAAACCAGCTGTTGCCTGTTGATGAGAAAGGAGCAGCACCAATGGATGAGATTTGGATTAATCTCTATCTGATGCATTTTAGAGAGCAGTATGTCCGGCTGTATTGTGTTGAATGCAGAGGAAAAGTCTATGAAAGCAAGTTGTCATTTGGTTTCATTCCCAGTGCATCCAGATGTTTTGAGACAAGATGCATGAGGGTAGTCGCAGCATCACCAGATCCGTACTAAAGCTGGTACATATTTTGATGTACTGTATGTCATGCATCTTTATAATAAAGAAATGATCATTAATATATGGTTAGTTGTATTTTCCATTAGAAAAGTGGGATCATTTACTGATAATTGTAAATACATAGGCTCAGTCCTCAGGTGGCTGGCTATCAAAGTGGTAACGCTTTGGCACACTGACACCATGTGGCACAATGCTGCACAGCTTGCCATATGTCTTAAAGACCACAGTCCTGCTTCATTACCATCTTTGTTCTCATTGTGCTCTGATAAAAACACATTTCAAGACAGCCGCACCAATACCACCTGCATTTTTCCCACTATGATTGTGAAATCATTGAAATCACTGTGCATGTTATTGTATGGCGTCAGACGTATTGTTTTCCCTGTTCCATTATAACTTTATTATCATTGATTTACATCATGAATTATTATGTCATTATCAAAAAATTGCTTTAAATTTTGCAGGGGAAATGATGTGAACTTAGAGTTTGAATCATTATACCTAAAACTGTGGGGCTGAACTACAAAGAGAAATTATAGCATAAGACAAAAAAGTAAAAGAAAGAAAAAGGGTGTGTCCTAAATACAATAAAGCGCAGTAAAAAATGTCATTAATAAATTATTTGTATGTGTACTTATACTCACATATAAACACAATCTGCATGCACTGGTACACAACTTGGAAATGTGGGGTCTGGAGTTTTGAGGTTTATTTGGTAGACTCATGCCACTGACGCAACAAGCCACATGGCGTTGATTTGGTCACCACTTTCAGACACAAAGTTGCAAGTCACCTCTACATTTTCCCATTAGCCCATGTTACAAGTAACATTCCAGATATATTGTCAGATAAATAACTGGATGTAATTTTATGCATTCTCTGGCATTTAAGCCACTGAAAGTTAGTGACAACAAGCTCCCTTTGCTAGTTAGAATAATATTAACTAATCACGTTCGTGGTGTAGCCTGGAAAAGAGTTTAATTTATCATAATTAACTCACCAATAAAACACAATCTAGAGTACAAGGACTTCATGACTATTTTATTTTTGAGTGTATTTTTCTCTTTATGTCATAACATCACAGACAACTCTGCTCATGTGTGATGTGCATGTGTGTTGAAGAGACCATTCTACAATGCCCTCATTACATTTGATTGAACTCCTCCTGCAAGTCTCTCTTCCACCACTAGATGATGCTCTAGTGTAGGACTTGACAGTGCACTCGAAATGTATATGCTGTGTGTGTGTGTGTGTGTGTGTGTGTGTGTGTGTGTGTGTGTGTGTGTGTGCGCATGTGTGTGTGCGTGTGCCCATGAGAAGCTGTCAAAACATCCGTCCCCGTTTTACCTGCAGTCACCTAATGCCGATCTCCATAGAGATGACTGAGGCGGAGGCAATTACAGGTGCGAGCAACGGGAAACAGATGTGCAATTACGAGAACAGAGGTTTGCACTTAGCCCCGCTCATTGCCCCAGCCTCGTCGCTGCAATACACAATGCAATCCACATCAGCCAAATCCACAAACAGCTAATTAAGTCCTCATCACACCTAGCGAGCTACAAGCACTGATCACAAACACAAGTCAGCGTCAAATCCTCTGCTCGTCATGCAAACGTCCCCTTTAGTTGCTGATGATTTTTTTTTTTTTCAGTACCTGTAAGCTGAATATAAAATGCTTTCACCAGGATGCCATGTTGGAGTTCCAAAGCTGTGCTAACACTTTTGTGGCTTTATAAAGGTAAAAAGGCCACTAGTTAGGCCTAGAATTCAGAAACATTATACAGGCGTAGTTGACAAGCTGTAAAAGGTATGTGTGGTGTTCCACAAAGTGTGACATAAAACATATCTTAATTCAAATTTTTCAAATAAACAATAAAAAAACTATTTTAATCCATGTTTGTGTAGGTTGTGTTTTAATCACATGCTTTAAATGTTGGTATGGCACATAGGCAAAAAGCAAACATCATGGCACATTAATATTAACCATACATATTATCTGGCTTACAATATGAAAGGTCACGGGGGGCAGGGGCCTATTTCAGCAGACACTGGACAGAAGGCAGACCATGCCCTGGACTAAAGGCCTCTGGTCGGCGGTGCCTCTAATTCGGCCCTCGTCACCTTTGTCTGGGTCACAGATTTGCACTGGAACACACCGCACAGAGTACAGCCGACTGCCAACTACCACGTAGGTTTTGTGCATGCGTGCAATCAGGGACGCAACTATCCAGAGGGCTTTGCAGCAACAATGCATATATTTATATATATATATATACTTAATTTTCATTACAATAAATAAATCATCATTGATGGCATTTGGGCATATGCGTTGCGTTCTGATTTGTTAACTACAATCCCACTGTCAGACTAATGCTAATTGTTATTTTATGCTAGACCTGCTCTTTTATGAAAAGCGCAGCGAGATAACTGTTGTTGTGATTTGGCACTATATAAATAAAATTGAATAGAATTGAACATGAACAGCTAATGGTAAAACTAAATCTATTAGATTAGATTCAACTTTATTGTCAATACACATGTACAGGTACAAGGCAACAAAATGCAGTTTGGGTCTAACCAGAAGTGAAATAACAGCAAGTGCAGGATATACAATGGTTCCATAAGTGCAGGAAATGGATATGTACTGAATAAATATAGAGATGATTACTATTAGAAACAGAATTAGATAACAAGTACTGGGAACAGGATTTACAGTTGGATATGTACTGAATATAATATACAGGTGGATACTATACATTTTTACAGATATATACAATGAACATAATATATAGATGGTTGTTACTATAACAGAGTTTACAGGTGAATATGTACTATGAATATATATACAGATGGCTATTACTATAAAATGAGCAGTACAACAATGGATTTAATTATGTTTTCCAGCTTCTTGCCATTTATTGTGCATGCTACCTTTTATTTTCACCTTATACCACTGGTTATTTTACCTTAATAAAATTGAGGTGTGTCATGCATGGGATTGGCACCATAGGGTTTAACCAAAATCTAAATGTAGCTATCAGGAACATTGGTTAGCATTAAGCCGCTAGCCGCTAACCCCTCTTAGCAAACTCTAGCTAGTCTGACAAAAGTCTGTTAAGCCTCCAAGTTTGGTAGCAAATACATGCATGCTTCCATGGTAAACCAGAGTTCATGATTCTCGTCATTTATTGCACATGCTGTAAATGCTGTTGCTAGCAAGGTTGCTGTGGGAGTGACAGGTGGAGAGGTGCTGCTGCTACTTCTTTCGGTTACAGTTGCTGAGTTTTCTGACTCAGGTCTATTAGGCTTTTTAGCCTGTGATTGATTCATGAAGAAATCCAAAATGTGCTTCTGTGCCATGTTAGGCAAGATAACTTCTGTACTGTTGAGCTGCCGGGGAAGTTTCCACACCTATCATCACTCATGAATGAGTGTCAGGCCTATTAATTAATTCTGATCAAAATATGGGTTTTTCTCTTACTAACCAAATTTTAAAATATGATTAAATTTAATTGTAATGAAAGGGAGTAGGTTAATATCAGTAGTCAATTTACTATGTAATTTTCAATTATGGTTGTAGTTTGTCTACCTTTCACTAAGGGGGTGCGGCAACACCCTCTGCACCCTTAATTCCCTATTCCCTGTCTATTATTACGGTCTTTATATTAAATATCACTGTGTAGGATATTAGTTTATTAATCAGATATGAGTTTATTTTGTAATGTGTAGGTATGAAGAGGTTAGTGCTCATGGTATTTCAAAGAGGGGAAGCTCATTTTTGGCCTACATTATAAAAATGGTCCATTTATTTATACGTAAATTCTGCCCTATGTATCTGTGACACTGTGAAACATCAATGAGGCGTTTAGGAAGGCCCTGTTCTGTTTGACTGTTTCATTGTGAGAAACAGGAGGCCATTCAAAGTGTTGTCTGACCTCGTATTGCCCATGTCTGTATTTCTATTACCCTTATGTAACTGAATATGATTAACTTGAGTTTGAAAGAATCTACATGCAAACATGTATATAAAGCCATTCAAATTTTGTTATGGTATTCACCTGTAACCATTATAATACTGATGTTGTAAACCATTTATATCGTAGACTCTGAGGACTAAATGCAGTTATTTGCATGTGTGGATGAGTTTTTTTGATTGCACTGATTGCATGCTCAACCCTGATCCTGCCCATGTAACTTTCACATGCACTAACATGTTCATTGCTCTTTTCATGCCTTTTTAATTCCCTTTCAAAGTTAGACTGATCGCCAAACCCCACATTTGACCAAACAACACATCTGTGAGAAGCTTTCATCAAGAGGCATGGCCAGCAGTACATTTTCTTTGTCACAGCACTTCCAGTTAGCCAGCTAACAGAAGAGCTGAAAAGACCTGTCAGTCCTAGGTGTTGATAAGCCCTACTGTTTAATTCTAAGTTTCTCCTCGTAAAGAAGACTTTAAAATGGCTTTGCCAAAATCAGGTCAACAATATTAGTATCATAACCTAGCCTACTGTATGCATGAATTAATGAATAAACAAAACAATATTCAACTCGAAGGAGGAAATGTGGGAATTAGGTTCAATTGAAACAAGGAATATGGTGTATAATTGTATGAAATGTATTATAAAAATTGGCTAGCAATTTTGGCAAGCAAATACCAAGACATAGGTTGCAGCAGTTTGAGCTTTATGGCGACAAAATAAGATAAAAGTCGGAAAAGTGACAAAAAGTGTTGGAGAAAGCAACAATATTGACAAAACATGTATGTCTGGCCCTTGATGCGATTCTCATTTTCCAGGGTGGCCCTTAGTTAAAATGAGTTTGACACTCCTGCCTTAGATTATTATCACATACAAGGTTCCCTCAATAGCATTGCTGGCTGGTGCGCGTGGTTAGCTCACCTGGTAGAGCATGTCCTCATGTATAAAAGCTCAGTCGATGTCGCGGTGGCCGCAGGTTCAACTCTAACCTGCAGCCCCTTGCGGTATGTCACTCCCCCCCTCTCTCTCCCTATTCACATCTTCAGCTGTCCTATCAGATAAAGGTCTTCAAATGCCCCAAACTGAAAAACGGCTGCTAGGGCCTCCCCTTTGCCGCATCTCACGTCCTCCCTGATCTCTTTCCAGGAAATTGTGCAGTTTCTATGACAGTAATCCCACAAATGGGGATAACGGTGCACACTCTCAGAAAGTCACTCATCAAAGGCATTCACGGTATCGCACTCACTGAACACTTCCGTCACACATGAAAAGTAACGGAAGTTATTGTGTGAAGAATGCAAAAAAGGGCTACAGGGAGATGTTCACACCTTTGCACCTGGCCAATTACTAGTGTGTGTGTGTGTGTGTGTGTGTGTGTGTGTGTGTGTGTGTGTGTGTGTGTGTGTGTGTGTGTTGTCGTATTGTTCATCTCCCGATGAAGGGTTTTATAACGCGACAAGCATTTTGTTTTGTGAATTCTGAGGCCCATACTACATGTGAGCACAGTAGGTGTTTCAGTATTTTAGGGTCTGTTGCCCATTAATTTACAGCATTAACTGGCTGTTCACCAGGTGAACACTCTGTGGCTCAGTGACAATCGAAAGGTTGGAAGTTCAATCCCTGGCCATGCATTCCCATGTCAAAGTGTCCTTGGGCAAGACACTGAACCCCAAATTGCCCAAGATGCTGTGCATCAGAGTGTAAATGTTTATCTGATGAGCAGGTGGCACCTTGTACAGCAGCCTCTGCCACAATGTGTGAATATGTGTGAATTCCTGTACTATGTTAAAGCGCTTTGAGTTGTTATGACTAGAAAAACGCTATATGAATACAGTCCATTTACATTTTAGAAAAAAAATATACTGTAGACTGTAATCCTCCAAGTCACTCTACACCTGTTTCTAATCCAGGGGTCTTCAACAGGGTTTTTACTTCAAGACAAGGACCCCTTAACTGAAAGAGAGACAGAGCAGGGACCCCTACTACATATATTGTAAAAATGAAGTTGCATATTAAACTAGGTCTACAATAATAGGATTGACTAATGCCTTTATACATAACTTTACATTGCATAGAATTCTAAGCTGTTTCTATTTATATAAAATCATAATATATTTTTAGGCCAGTACGCCTACGTATTAATGTTTCTTTTTCTCAGAAAGGCTGATTTATATTTGCTAATAATATGTTGGATTTATATAAGGATATTTTTAATTTTAAAAAAAAACTTTCAAAAAATACATTATTTGGTCGGACCCACCAGCAGTTGCTATGAGGACCACCTAGGGGTACCGGGCCCCCTGTTGAAGATTTCTGCTCTAATTACAATGTAATTGGCACGATGTGCTCATGTTGTTGACTGTGTTTCAGACTGTAACAAAACATCAGTTAAACTCTTCCGCATAGGGCAGCATTTTAAGACTTCACAACAGGAATGGGACCGCTGGTCGCGTCGGCTATTTATATGCTGACACACCTGCATTCTCCCTCTCCTTTTGACTTATGCATGCCCCCGCTGACTGATAAAAACATGGAGGCCATGCTGGATGAAGTGTGCCTCTGCTGATGAGAGGGAGAGACTGAAGGACCCACATGCGTTTCCTGTGTCTCTCCGGGCTTCTGAGGAGACCTGCTGCTTACTCAGGAGTGAAAGCCTCAAATTAAAGTGTTTGTGCTGACAAAGGACAAATGGGATTTTTTTCCTTTTGCGCAAACGGTGCAGGATTGTGTTGGCTTGCTCAAAGTGTCAGTGAAAAAATGTCTCCTGGTCGACACCTCTAATGAAACATGCGCATGAAATTAAGGCCTGCACATTGCCGCCGATGTTTAAGTTTTACATGTGTAAAGAGGTAGGCAGAGGAGGAGGGAAAAGCGAGAGATGATGCAAAGACCAAGGAAGAGAGAGAGATGCCGCTCCTCTCTCCTGTGTATAGATATGTCTTTTGTACCCTTGAAGAAAGACTAAATTGAATATTCATGAGTGAGCATGAATAAGTGCTCTGTCAGCCAGTAGTGTCACTGATAGATGAGAGGTGGACCTGCATGGAGCGCCAATGGCCAGCCACGGTCCTCCATAGAGAGGCATGGAGGTGGGGGTGGGGGGGCACATCAGGTACAGAGAAGGCTTGCTCTGGAAAAAGAGAGGATAGAATGGTTAACTTCAATCCATGCATATATTGAGCTATACCTTTAGGAGGCCATGCCATAGGCAGTAGGTGTCAGGATTTAGAGTAACGGCGGACCCAAAAATGCCGAGACGACAGGGCAGTGTTGAGTTAGAGGATTTACTGAATAAAAGGGATACGACAAAAAGAGTCCTGAAGTAAGCAGGCAAAAATAGATTCAAGACCAGGCATCGAGATGAACTGGAACCCCCGAGACAAAAAGGGTAGAAAAACACACAATGATCTGACAACAGACAAAGACAACACAGAGACTAACTACACAAGGTAACAAAGGACAGGTGACACGACGGCTAAAGAACAAGTGAACTACATCAGGGCGGGGCAGACAATCACAAAGGTGGGAAAACACAAGGGAGGAAGTAAAACAAGACATGACATGGGAGAAACAGACCACAAAATAAAACAGTATGAAGGATAAAAACCGGGTAAAACGTAACCGAGAACACAAGACAACAAGGACATGGGGAGTAAATAAACACAATAAAACAGGAAAAACTATAACAGTAAACCGCAACCATGACAGTTAGGCCATTCTTCGTCTACATTGATGGTGTTTTATTAACAGGATTGTTCCGGTGTAGGTAGGTTAATTTTTGGCAAATGGTCAGTTACCTACTGTTTTTTCTTTGTGTTGGCATTCTATACTCTGCTAGATTTATGAGTACAGCTCTATGCAGGGTAAATCCAGATGACTACAACAACTTTCGAACGTACACGTTCCATCCGAACAAGTTCCAACCTGAGGATATTTTGCAGAGGCACCCAGACTTCGTGCAGGGCATAGCGCAGCCCAAGACGATTGTGATTGGTATAAAGAAATGCCAATAAACTAGAGCACATATTTCTTCCATCCTGGAACGTTGTGTGTACTCGAAAGACCCTCCTCCGATTAGCTGTGGAGGAAGGTCTGGCAATGCAAGACTAGGCCATTCTTGACTTGATAGTTTCAAGCTTTACTGACTCGGCAGCTGGACTGGAAATCACTGGAGCTGGGGAGAAAAAAAGAGCTGAAAAAGCTGAGGGAGGAGATTCTTTTCCCTTTTACAGACGGCTGGACAGAAGTCTGGGGGTCTCCCCTCTGATTCCTGTTTTCCAGCCAGTGAGTCTATGGTCCAGAAACCTGCTCTAATTTCCTCTGACAAGTTCTCACAGTTGCCTCTCAATCCCCAGCGTATACCCCTCCCCTACGCAAGAGGAGCAGGAGGCTGACACAGAGAAACAGATAATTTCACCGATATTTTGATATGATAATTTTATTCATGATGCCAATCCTCGGCCGCTGTGTAGATCGTCTGTACAAGTGTAAATGAGGAGTGTTCCAAATGTAAAATGTTCTGCGGAGGGGGTGTGGGGGATCAACGAGGCTCTGTGGCCAAAACAAGGCAATATACAAAGTGAGTTGTGTTCCAGTACGCAGACTGGGCTGGTCCGCACCAACTCCAGTCAGCATGCCTGGCTCCAGCAACATACACCAGATGGCCTCATCCTCAGGCAGAGAGTGAGAGAGAGAGAGAGAGAGAGAGAGAGAGAATGAGAGAAAGAAAGCACTGGTGCTTGACGTGTCCCAGAGGTGCCGGGCTCAGTCAAAGTTCTGTCCAACGCTGGGCTTGGATGCTGCTGGAGCTGCTCTAATGTAAAAACTAACTAACTGGAAAAGCCTAAGTCCGACAAAATGGACATACTAGGAAACCGTATTCCATTTTCACCCTGTCCCTTCCATCTCATTACATATAAGGACTTCCTGTCTCAATTCAACCAAATACAACTTACCCTAAAATGTTTTGGTAAATTTCACCACAGAGATTTACTGAATACACAATACTCCCATACAGGTTGCCTGTGTGAAGGGTCGAAAAAGTTTCACTTTCAAATTCACTTCCATGCTTGCTTTTTTTAACCTATATCTCTTAGTTTTCTTCTGTCCTTTACAGCTGCCCCATCTTTCCTTTTTCACTATTCAGAACACATGGGTATGGATATTCATTTGATAATATGTATGTGCTTTTTTCCTCTTTCCTCACTATGTGAATTATTGTTTTTAATGGTGCTATAAAAGTTATTGTAATCATTAGATTATGCTATTATTATACTGTTGGGGGACTTATGAGACAGACAGAAAAAGTCAAAATCGGAGCAGTAGATGCTGAAATATCCTGACATTTATGCCTAGAACGGCAAAAACATTGAACCCTATATTTCCCAAAATGCAACTTGACAGCATATTTCATCATATTTCATTAGACCCTCTATGCCTGGTAAACACCCACATCTATCAAACTCCACACCCCGGCTTGTAATGAAGGCTTTATGTTAAAGGATTCTCCAAGAGAAAAGTCTCCGAGTCCAAGATGAAATGACCTCAATGACATCATGAGCGGTTTTCAAATCAGACTTTTGAAGGTAATTTGAACCACAGAAGTCATTATTCAATAGTTTTCATTGGCTTATTTAGTATTCCCTGTGACAAACAAATTGTCTTTGTCATTTAAAATTGGTGGAGCGCGCCATTAACATCAATAAATAACAGTGTCTTACAAACATTTTTTATATTAACCATGAAAATACAAACGCATTTTGCTCTTTTATGCTATCAGACTGGAGGAGTGCTAATCCAAAGACATTACAGAGTGGGGAAAGGGGGTAACATGGTTCATGGGAGATGTGGTTTTAAATCAGAGAAACACTAACACTAGCAAGAGGCTTTCAATCAACTATGGTCTCATTTGTTAGTTAAGTTATTAGTTAACTTTATACTAATTCAAAATACATTGTAAATAAGCGTCTGACATAACTGATCCAAAGGTGCCCCAAGTAAGACAATTTTAAAATTTGCATTACATTTTAAACTGAAAATATATGTTTTACATAAGACTGGGTACCGAATTCAATACTTTTTAGGCACTGACCAAATTGCCTCCAACGTACAGAATATCAAAAAATGCCTTGTCATTGATTACCTAAGGATCAAATATCATCAGTGAGCAAATCACCAAGCTGCCAGATCTAATATTGTCTGTGATTGGCTGGCTAACGTTGCATGTCATAGAGCCATGCAGGAAAAACTGCAAGGGTCGCGTAGTGGAAGCTGAAAAATCAGTAAAAGGATTTGTGCCGTAATATGTAGTTTTTTTTTGTTTGTTTTATAGAATAGGACAGAAATAGAATTGGTATGGAAAAAAATGTAGGCATATTAGGTACTGAAGTCACGTTATTGGTATCGGAACCGGAATTTAATGTTTTTAAAAGATACCCAGCCCTGCTTGTACATGGTGCATATTAACACACCTAGTGTGTATGTTGTCTTCTCATACAGTATGTATGTATTAGTGTGGGGTTGACGTGGTTGCAATTGCTTGCACATCACAATTAATCAGATCATATCATGAAGCCAAAAATCACAAAGAACCAGATATATTATGAGTATTTGAAAGACGTGAAAAGTGCAATTTTCCATCTCCGAATGGCCGGCCATACCTATAACACAGATGGCCCAGGAGCTCCCTCTTTGCTACCCACTGCTCTGTTTTCATTACTCTCTTTTGGTGATAATGTATTGTCTACAGGCTGTGTAATGATCCTCGAGAGCAGCCGTGTACCACTAACAGGCACTCCTGTCAAACACATCACCATCGCTGTGCTCATTGATTTGTGTTGCCTTTAAAATGGGATGTTTCCTCTGTGCTGGGCGCAGCCGTAATTGCGTTTTTCTTAAGTGATTCAAATAAGGCGGTCTGTAGCTCTTACCTTTGCTTTCCCTCCCTCCACTGTCACTGTCACCCTCACTTATTTCATTAGGGATTCAGCAGACTTGATAAAACAGCAGGGGGTGCCCCATTCCGCAGCGCTTAGCCAGCCTGGCCGAGACAAAGAAGTGGTCAAACGGGGCAACAAATCACACCAAATGGAGCGTTTGCTCTTTGTGCAGCCTAGTTATGGAAAACTGATAGCAGCATCCAGAATACTGAATAGGTGTAATAAATGCTGAAGAAAGGGGGATTCTTATCCTAATTGGGTGAGGGGGGCAATGGAAGCACCGGCATTCCCCTTTTTGTATCTGAAAATGAGTTCTGTGAAATAGTCTAATAGCCTGTACACAGTTAAAAAGGGGCAGTGTGATTACCCCCTCCACCCCCACCCCTCCTTCTCCTCAAAGCCAGCCATCCCATCCTGTCTTTGGGCTGACAGATAAACATGTTCTCCGCTGGCTAATTGCACTACCTGTTCCTATCCAGTCGCAAGTGACAGGCTAGCTGAGTCTACGTGAAGCCTCAGATCTCCCGGACCCCACGATGCCGGAGTAAAACACTCAAATATACAACAGCCAAAGTGAGGCTGAGAAACTTCTGAGGGAGAAAGTATTATGTACCTTGAAGCCCACTGTGTAACTTTCGAAATGAACGGGGAAGTTTACAGGTAAAAGAGACAGCTGCCGGACAGGCATTGATGGATTAACTAACATGACAAGTGCAGCAGGAAGTATGACAGCATCTGTCTAATGATATCAACGTCAACAAGAGGGAAAAGGCAAGACAGACAATTTAAAAAAGGTAACTCAAGAAAATTCATATCTCAGCATAGCGAGTCTCCTTTTCACAATGAAATAAAGATGTTCAAAATCAATATGCAGCCTTATACATCAATATACATGTGCTGCGGGTCCTGAAAGTATTCCACAGAGGTACCTTTGTCTGAATGGACTGCAAGTGGTCATAAAAGATGCAGGCCCTCAGCTGGACACTGACTCCCTCACATCAGATGAATAATAGTACAAAGGGCTGCTAAATCATTAAGATAGCTGCTCTGCTCTGACTGCTCTGGTCTAGCACAACACCGCTAACAGATCAGTGCAGAGGACATAAGAGGCATCGAGGTCCACGATCCTCCAGACGAAGCCTCGGCTTGCTTTCTCGGGGAGCAGTAAAGAACTCAGGAAAGTCTTTCAACCGTGTGTCTGGCTGATTATTCTGAAGCATCAAAACTGACTCTGCATAGTAAAAGCAGGGCGCTGTTTTCGATAAATCCGGAACTGTGGAATTCTTAGAAGTGGGGTCTGATCTGACTACTGTATGTACGTCTTTCCCACTGAAATTTGCGAAAAATAAAATAAAAATGAATAGACTCCTTTCCCATTGCCAGAAGAAGAAGAAGAAGAGTATGCCTGTCATGTGTTTTTTTTCCGGGTTTTTCACCTTTGGCCGTAAAACATTACCGGTTCCTGCTACAGCTTTCCGATTCCGAGTGCCCCAAACTGCAAACTCTAATGTACATTCACTTGATATCTTCGCCAATAAACGTACCCTCTCCTCCGCTCATACCAATCGCTCGGCATTCACCATCACGGCCAGTAAGCAGTTCAAAGCAACATGGAGGCCAGTGAAAAGGTTTTGGTGGTTACTTCAAATTACAGGAGAGATGGCGGAATTTACCATTGGAGATGATACGCATAACAGCATCACGCCTGAAAATGGCCCAAAGTCACTGCCCATGATCGAGCTGGAGCCAAGAAATACCCATGCCCACTGCCGGGTCATTTGTCCCGGCAGTGAATGCTGCTTGTAACCATGTGGGTTTTTTTGGTGGAAAGTGCTATTAGACATGAGAGGATAGACTGATGAACGAACTGTCCTTTTTTCTCAGACCCATGATGATCATCTTGAAGGGGGAGGGTTGGGGGGGTCTGCTTGTCTCTCACTGTTGTGGAAGTGACCCAAATATGGGGCAAGGTCATTGCAAACCAATTTGATTTGGATGTTAGCTAAGAGAGTGGGCTGTAGCTGGGAGAGAAAGAGAGCAAGAGAGGGCGAGAGAGAGAGAGAAGGAGAGCGAGGGAGAGAACGCATGTTGTTTAAGTAAAACCCTCAAGAACATTATGATTTATTTAAGTGAGGAGAAAATATGAATAATGTATTGGCTATACGGAGCATGAATCTCTTTTGTACTAATTGTCAGGAAGGCTTGCATCCAGTGTGCGAGGGGTGGAGGGGCTGGAGGACCCAGAGATCACAGGGGCGCTGCAGCTCAAAGCCGCCGGTCCTACAGCCACAGCCATTGACTTGCAAATGAGCTTCAAGGAGGCTAATTAATGGGGGGGGGCTAATGAAAGCAGCGGTTGGGCTCGAGTGAAGAAATAATCTGGGACCCCGTTTTCACTTTCCCCACTCTTTATCTGACTTTCTTGCTCTCTCCCTCTTCCACCAGTCCCTGGTTTGATCGTCCCCTCTCTTCCCACTACATGGCTCGTGCCATTGAAGTTGATTGCAGAACGCATCAATATGTGAACAAAGTTGTTGGTGGTGGGGGTGCAGTGTTAGTGGGTGTATGTGGGTTGGTGGTGATAGGGGGTGTTAGCAGAATTAGCATTCATTTGAAGCGAGCCGCCCCCATATCCCTCTCCCCCTTCCATATCCCTCTCCATCTCTGTTATTTATTCTGTAGCTTTTGGCACATTTTCTGCTTCTCCACTCCCAGTAGGGGAGACGGAGGGAGATGGAGCAGGGTGTTTAGGATGTGTGACAGGCTGTAATGGTAACTTTTGCACTTTTTCTTTTCTTGTTTGCACTAGAGAGAGACAGGCAGGCGGCGGACAAAGTCCCCCTCTGCCGCTAGTTGCGGTGGTTGGGGGGTGGAGACGCGTGCTCGGATCAGATACTGTGCCCTGCAGTGGTCTCTTCCTTTGAAGCAGTGTGACTCCTCTCAGTGCCAGTGGAACTCCCCGTGACTATTAGCACTACTACTACTGCTAATGCTGTGGCTATTACATGGGAAAATTAACCCCTAAAACTTTCTCTCACTTTGGCTACATTTACAATGCTACATTTTGGTCTAAAAACTAATCCACAGAGTCTGCGGGGTTGTGTTGCAGTCTCAACGGCCTCAAACGGAGACCTTTGACAGCACTAACACCGACGCCAATGTTTTGCCACCTAATTGAATCATGGCATCTTATTCTCTGAGACTAAGCTACTAACGTTACCAAGGAAACTACTTGTAACGGGCGGCGTATACATGCTGCCTCCTGTTTACCCCAACACGCACAAGCCCAGTATACAAGAATGTTGATGAGATATGAGGTTTGGCCGTGTTAGTTTAAAGGTCCCATGGCATGAAAATGTCACTTCATGAGGTTTTTATAATACATTTTTATAATAAAAACAGGTTTATATACATTAATGTGAGTTCCCCCAGCCTGCCTATGGTCCCCCAGTGGCTAGAAATGGAGATAGGTGTAAACCGAGCCCTGGGTATTGTTGGGCTGACATCCTGCCCTTCTAGATTCTTTCAGGAAGAAGGGTTCAAGTCTGTAGGTTGGATAAAAGAACGTTTATTCAGATAGAATATATATTCTAGAGACAAAGTTACAGAGAACATGCATCCATAGCTCTCCCAAGTTTTGTCAGACTGCTACTGGAGAGGCCCTTCACCCAAACACAAGACGTGTCCCTAACCACCCTTGGCCCTGCTTTTCAGAATTAACGCACTCGGCAGAGCTATGGTTGGACACATTGCACCAAAACAACCTATGATAAGGTCACAGTGAACTATAAACTACATGCTTCTTATTAAGAAGTGTACCCATTATCACACTGAAACCAAGCAGACTATGTGTAATGCTTTAGCTCTTTTACCTGAAAATCTAATGAATTTAACGTGAATTAATGTGAATATATTTATGAGCACACATGATATGAATATATTTTATTCCAACAGTATCCTGCTCTGCCTTTGAGAAATAGAAAATATTGCCCCTTATGAGGTCATAAGGGGAAATGTTACCTCTCCTTTCTCTGCTTGGCCCACCCAGAGAATTTGGCTCAGCCATAAGAGAGAGACATCATGGCTTTCAAATGAGCAAAGTGGCAGTTGGTCCCCCCCCTCTCTCCTCCTCAAAAGCTACAGACTCAGAAATGGCACCTGCTAAGGAAATCTCATTGTAGGACTGGCTCTAGTGGCTGTAATTCTGCACCTAGATTGAATTTTGGGAAAGAGACTTCAGATATGGTATTAGGGGACCACTAAGGACTATATAACAGAGACTTCAGATATGGTATTAGGGGACCACTAAGGTCTATATAAAGGAGTCTTCAGATACAATATTAAGGGACCACTGAGGTCTATATAAAAGAGACTTCATAAACAATATTAGGGACCACTAAGGTCTATATAAAAACATTCAAAGAGCACCATGTCATGGAACCTTTAAAAAGAGATTAGTTCTTCTACTGGAACTAAAACCACTTATGTGCACAGAGTCCGCTTTTGGCTCAAAACTGATTAAACACCATCACGTAGCAATGTAAAGTCAGCCTTAGATTGCAGAAAATTATCAGAGACATTTGCTTAAAATATAGATGCAACGGTTCAATAATAATCAGTGAGTAAAAACAGCATCTCTCTACTGGCTTTTAAAAGTCATTTGAAACTTGTTTTACCGCTGACATTCAAAGCTCTGCAAAGTCAGACTATCCACTTTGTTTTTGGTTGCCACATTCAACATCTTAAGATGTCTGCTGATTCACCCTTTAGGACCCCCCTCCGCTCTACAAGCGTAAAAACATGACAGTCTTCTACTTATATTTTTTTCTGTGAGGTGTGTGTGGCCCTTTTACATCGATATTGATCATAAAGTGTTTATTTTTCTTTTAAATTAAACTAACCATATACATTTAGAGTCCATGTTTGGTTTTGAGAGCTTTTGTTTTTATTTCTACACGTGCAAGTGATCACTTGCAATCAGATCTCACTTTCCATTCGCTGTATGCACATAAAAATAAATGCTTTTTGGTCTAAACACGTACATCATTTCCGTTTGTCTGGTGGTGTGTGAGTGTGTGTGTGTATATTTATTTTAGTTGTTTCTCTCACATGAATCACACCTTGGAAACATGCGATGACTAACGCTAATGAAAAAGCGCCGCTTACAGTTGGTTTTTGTGCAGAAATTACAGTGTGACTGGCGTTAGGATCTGTGCAGTCAGAATTTCTTTTTTTTTAAGTATCTATGTGGTTGTTCGTTTACTATATGTGCTTCATAGGAGTCGGGTTAAGTTACTGCTGCTAAAGAACATTTCCTGATTTTGCTGCTTCATAATAAAAGCTTTAAATAACAAAACAGCTGGACTTTCATTGTGAAGAATGTATAGGAAATTAAACCATTCCACCATTTTACAGTTGCTGCTTTGACCACTCAGGCTCGCTGGCCTACTCAGGTAATATGGTCCTTAACGTGGTCTAGGATACAATCAGGTACACACTGCTAAAAGAATGTGGCCATATCTGACGCAGACCACCTTTTTTTGTCAGACTAAGCACTGAAAGCACACTGTTGTCGCCTGCCGATTATAAAAAACAGCGCCTATGATTGGTGTTTATTTGCATATTAAGCGAGGAAGTGAGATCTGGGGCCTGTTGCATGAAAATAGAATAAAGATATCCAGGATTAGTGAAAAAGCGCATCTTGACTCAGTGTATCCGCTTATTGCGGCTTAATCGGTTGCCCAACAGACTATAGCAAACCTACTGAATGTGCAAGGATTTAAAAATATCTACTTAGCCTACTAGTCACTCCACATTTTTACAAAGTTGTTGGCTACACTGTGTTTTAATTGCTTTTAAACTTATAAGATGCTTGAAAATACATACAAAGTGCAAAGAAAAAAGCCAATTGTCCCACATCCCTATGTTCCCACATCCCAGTGGTCTCACAGCCCTATGTTCTCACATCCCAGTGGTCTCACAGCCCTATGTTCCCACATCCCAGTGGTCTCACAGCCCTATGTTCCCACATCCCAGTGGTCTCACAGCCCTATGTTCCCACATCCCAGTGGTCTCACAGCCCTATGTTCCCACATCCCAGTGGTCTCACAGCCCTATGTTCCCACATCCCAGTGGTCTCACAGCCCTATGTTCCCACATCTGGGCTTACATCACAATGGCCCCACAGCCCTATGTTCCCACATCACAATGGTCCCACAGCCCTATGTTCCCACATTTCAACAATTTTTCTTAAAATTAGGGTTAAACCCAAATTGGGAGATACAATCTGATACAAATTTATGAAAAAGTAAATGTAGGAACATAGGGCCTAATTTTCAGTGAAACAAATTCTTAGAAACGTGGAAACTGTGGGAACATCGGGCCTACTTTTGAAAAATTCTTAGAAATGTGGGAACACAGGGCTGTAGGAACAAAGGCACTCGCCTTCCCTCTGCCTTTGACCCCCCTGCTGCAGGAGACAAATCCCCTTGACAAGCTGTTTTCACTTACTGTTTCAAATGTTTGAGGTCAGTGTGGATGCATAATGCTCAAAACCAACATGAAAAAACATTGGGATGTTTTCTAAGCATTTTGTTTTGTTGTTAAACTGTGAGGAGCAGTGAGGTTTCACATAGTCTCGCTTTGCCAGACCCACCTCAAAAGGAAGAGGACAGTCTGGCTACTCCATATAGCATTCAGGAACATACTCTGGTTTATTGGTTTTATAACCAATCACAATTGGAAGTGGAAAGTCAAGGATTTTTTCCCAAATTACAGGTGTGAATCCTCCCCTGACCAAACAGCCGAAATTTGGTCCAACCAAAAGAGGTATGGCCCGAATCAAGTTGAACCATGGTCAGGCGTTCGACCCAAATACAGGAAACTCTATCTATCGGGCTATCTTCATGTTATAAGACCGGGGAAGCTCCTTTAAGGAACAGCTTAGTGCTTAGTGTGAACTTGAGAGAGTGTGACGGTGAATGCGCTCAGAGCAGACAGCTGTTGGCTATCAGAGCAGAGAAAAAATCAGCACATTTCTTGTTAATTGGAGGCAAATGTACAGTTTAAGTTTTGGAAAATCTCAGACACAGAGAGAGGATACGAGAGGACAGGGAAGCCCGTCTACAAACCGATAAATTACAACTGTTGGGACATGATGACGAGAGGACATAGTTTTTTCATGTATAGTTCTTTGGTGTGATTGCATAACTTACCGGATCAAATCCCATAACATGTCTTTGTCCGGACCTTGGTTTGGACTTTCAGGTGTGAAATCCCCCATAGAACACACAACTATTACTACAACTGCTACGTTTTTACTTCTACTTGAAAAGATTAGAACTGGAAAAGTACATGTTAACTCATTCATACTGTGTGAACACTTTTTGTTTTGTTTTCGTTAAGTATCTATTTTATTTCTATCTGTAGCTTTTGGCATAGTTTCTGGTTCTCCACCTCGATGGAGGCAGATGGAGTAGGGTGTTAAAGCTGCATGACGGGCTAGTAGCTTCTTCAGCTCTTCTCTCTTGTTTGCACTGGAGAGACAGTTAAGCAGCGGCGAATAAAGCAGTCACACCCCCCGCCCCCCAACCGTTGCCCCCCCCTTTCCTCCTTGTTGCGGTGGTTGGAGGGTGGAGGCGCGTGCTTGGATCAGATGCTCTGCCCTGCAGTTGTGTCTTTGTATTTTTTGAAGCAGTGGGACTCCTCTCAGTCACCCCGGCAGCCCCCGGCACTGCCACCGTCTGCAGGGTCCTGCTGCATAGAACCATGCTGCTGTTTGAAGAAATGGAGCGAAAGCCTTCTCTGCTCGACCTTTTGCTACTGCCAAAGGCGCACACACACACACACACACACACACACACACACACACACACACACACACACACACACACACACACACACACAAATACATCCATTGAATTGAAATACACACATGAATGCTCACACACCAACTCCCACTCATACAATCAAAATCAGTCTCACCTTTGATATGTACTCATACTCTGACTTTTAGCACTTCAGCATTGGTGGATAGGAAGGTTGGCGGTTCGATCCCTGGCCCTGCAGTCCCATGTCGAAGTGTCCTTGGGCAAGACACTGAACCCCGAGTTGCTCCTGATGCTGTGCATCGGACTGTAAATGTGTGTGAGTGTTTATCTGATGAGCCGGTGGCACCTTGTACGGCAGCCTCGGCCACGGTGTGTGAATAGTGAATGGTTCCTGTATTATGTAAAAGCACTTTGAGTAGTTGTTCAAACCTGTTAGTTGTTTAGTAGTTGTCACCCTGCAAAACAAAACTGTTAACTGTTCACACAATACAGTTACATGAGCTATTAAAATTAGCTGGACGTAACATCACATCCTCTGTGAATCTTTACAATTATTTGCTGAAAAAAGCAAGCAGGTCTGCCTTATTGCACGATTCAAAGTTTCAATAAAACTTGCCATTTTCAGCGTGTAGCTTGCTAGCTCAAAGTTTGATGTTGTTTCCCGTAGTGACGGGATTTTGAGAACGGCAACTTGCCGGGTGTGGAAGGAGTTGGGCAAAGCCTGACTCCACATTCAAATTGGTAAAAATGCATTACGTTGTAATGACCAAATGGATACTTTAAGTGGACTCAGATAGTTTCACAGTAGGGTAAAACATGAATAATCCAGTATTTAAAACATACTGTAAAACACGGATAAAACTTGTAAAACGTTAATAAATTCAACTTCTTAAAAAACAAAGTGATAAAATTTAGCTACCAGTGGAGATTAAACTGTCCAGCTCGCCTCTGCCCCCGCATACATCAGAAACACCGATGTGATTGGTGCAGCTTGCCTCTGGCCCGCCTATATCAGATACACCAATGTGATTTGTGCAGCTCGGCTACAAGGGCATAGTTAATGAGCAGCATTACTCGATGCTAGAGTAACTCGCTAAACAAATTCAAATTGTTCTCGCACCAAAACTCTGGATTTCCAGGGTATCTGTTGGGAGTGAATGAAGAGATGTTTTCCTCTTAGTGAAATAAGACATAATGAGTTGTTTTTTAAATTGTATTAATCGTGCACGCTTTGTTTCTTCTAACATCAATACTGAATTATGATTTGAGACCTTTTAATAATTAATTATGGCTTTTATCATTTTAACAATAAATTGGACATGCTTCTGCGATAGGGCAGGACTTAACTTACTCCAAAAGGAAACTCCCCCTCTGTCTTTCCAATAAGTGACCAAATATAATCTGAATATGTTTCTTTGTCAAAATAGAAAATAAGACTGATAGCAAAACAATTTTAAGTCAAATTTTCTTTATTAGGTTACAATTTCATCTGGTGTAATGAGATGCAACAGTGTGGAGCAGAGTAGCAAGCTTTGAAACCCTTTGATAACTATAGATGAAATAACTAACAATATCGATGTGTTTCCTAGATCCCAGCAACTAACTTGCCGATTACAATTATATTATTACTAGGGCTGTCAATCTATTAAAATATTTAATTTATGTTTAATTGTGATTAATCACTTGGTTGTTCATATCAATCACGTTTTCTTTTTATAGTTTCTATATGTACAGTACTTTAAAAGGGATATTTTTCAAGTTTTTAATGCGTGGGGATATGCATACTTTATGCAAATCTTTATTAGTGCTTCAACATTCCCAAGCAATGACAAATACTGACTAGAATATTCTCCAGAATTACCTTAAAGGCCATCTGGAAAGGCTGTGAAACTGAACTTGCCAATCAAAATATCCTTTCCTGTATCCATTTCTGCTCAAAAAAGTTTATTTCTGCTTGGCATCGCTTCCTGATTTCCTAAACTATGGGGTGGCCCAGATCACAGGGTGTTAATCATGCATCAAAACATCTAGTGGCATTGAAAGGAATTTGCGTTAACTTGTTAATCTGACTCTGAGGCTACATCTACATCTACGCTACGTTTCGGTTTAAAAAAGAATATCTCTTGCTATGTTTACACCTCATGTCCACACTACTCTGGCGTTTCCAAGCCCCTTAAACAGAGATGTTTGGAAATTGCTTCTGCCCCCCTTTGTGTTTGGTTGCTTTATAGTCGGTTACTATGCACGGTAGTCAAACTCATGGTTTAGGAAGGTCTTACATACCTTTCAGTAACAGTTCCACCTTGTCATCGGTCCAAGCTAATAAATCCCTGCTCTAACGTTCCACCACTGTTGTTCTTTCTCCAAAGTATTTTCTGTATCTTCAACTTATACATGCATGATTTTTGGTAGATGCTAGTTCTGATCCATTAGACATGTCGAAAGTCAAAGGAGGTGCCTTGTGGCCTGCCTTATTCTGCCTCTGATTGGCTTACCCTTGTATTCTTACCCAACTCAGATCTAACTAGCTGTCTGGAGTTACCCTGTAGTGATCTGAGGAGCAGTTAACCATAATTCTCATAATTAAATACATTTCAGTAATAAAGTTCAGAATGCCAACACAAAGGCAGCCCAAGGTAATGGATATCCAGCTTAGATGCGTGAAACCCGGCGGAATGTCCGGAACAATCCTGGAAGTGGAAGGTCGAGGATATAGACTACCTTAAACTTAACCAATCTCAACACCTCATACCTAAACCTGACAACGTCGACCAGTTTAGCAGATCTGATTTAGGATTTACCATGATTTTCAACCGCAGAGTGACATCTGACAATCTGCTTCCTGTTTACATTGGCACGGGCATGTCCAGTGTTTGTAAATGGTCATGTGAAATGCGTTTTAAGACACGTTAACATGAACAGAGATTACTTCTGCCACTGGAGTTAGAACTCTGCCACTGGAGCTTAAACTCTGTGGATTGAAATTGTTTTAGTCTTTAAGCGCCGCTTAAAAATGGAAACGTAATAGTGTAGATGTAGCCTGACTGTTGGTTTGGCCCCACTGGTGGTACTCCTCTTCACTGTCTGCTGGCCCCTAGGTTACTGGATCATTGAGCTGGTAGAGACTCCTGACCTGCATCCCTGCAGCTCCTCCTCCCTCTCCCCAGGTATGTGAACCCCTTCTACCCTCTGCCTCCCAACCCTTCTTGCCCCGTCTTCCCCAACAGGGAGCCGAGGCTGAGATAGATTGCGAGGCAGAGCAAAGCCCCCCAGACGGGTTGATTTATGGTGCCTCCTTTCCATCTAGGCAGAGCGGAGGCCCTTAGGGGGCCCCGTCTGGAGAGCACTGGGGACAGCCGCCAACTCAGGCCTGGCGGCCTCAGGCTCTGGGTCTACCGTGATGCCAAGTACCAAACGGCCACTCCAGAATGGTCGCCATTCGTCATATGGGCAGCCTGGGATCTGCCTTAAAGAGCGGAAACACTGAGAGCAGGAACAATGAGCCTCGCTCCCATCCTCCCTCGCCTCTTCCCACAGACATTGATCTCCACTGCAACAATTTATTATATCACCTCTGCTATGGCTACTACCAGGGGGGATTGTGGGAGACACCTCAATGCGTTTTGCTTAACGGTCGGTGCAATCGCTATAAATAAAGCAACATCATAGGCAACAGAGAGCAACCTTTGCTGTGCTATATAGATGGCATGTGGATACTGTCTGCTTTATCTAAACAGTGTGCGGCATCAAGGCAGCATGTTGTTCTGACTGCACACATCCACTGATAATATGCAGTGATGTAATAGTGAAAAACAGGGCTGTAGTGAGATCTGGATGCAATGGGCTAAATTACGTGCGCACGCACTTAATCACGGGTACATTATTTGGACTCAATTCACCATCAGGGTTTTAAAAAGTATAAAGCAGGTCTAAGATTTAAGAATAGAGCCTTACATCTTAGTATTCACAATTTTACTATATTAGACAAACACTAACCCAATAAAGGGCACACAGTTTCATTTGGTAATGAAATCAAAGACGTGATGTTCCTAATTAACTAATTACACCGTTTTATTGAAGTAGCAAGAACCAGAAATAAACAATGAGAAACTAAAGAACACAATAACCTATCCTACTCCAGACACAGCCAATACATGAACACACACACACACACAAACACACACACACATGCCTACTACATTTATACATAGCAGTGTGTTTGGGGATTTGTACTTGAAAAGGCATTGAGGTTAAAATACAGCAGATTTTAAATTTTAGACATCTAATTGTCAGCATTCAGCGGCTTTATTTCACCTACTTCAACAACCACATTATGGGCAATAAACATTTTTGTGGAACTGCTCTTACAAACTGGCAGCTGTGCACATTCATGTAAAAGTTGTATTCTGAGCTGATGATGACTTGATGTTGTGTGGCTAAAAGGGGTGGGAATCACCAAACGCCTCACAATGCAATATCATCATGATACATATGTCACAATACGATATTGTTGGGACTTAAACATATTGCAAAATGTATTACCTTTTTTCCAACCTCAAATCTTTCCAATTTCAAATGATATCCCCAAAAGGAAACTTCTGTTCTTCAACATCTGTTCTATCTAAAAAGAAATTTTTCTTTGTTCATCTCACTTCAATCGTATTGCTGCAAAAATGGGATTGTCAAGCAGACAAACTGACCAAGACATACAGTATATAATAAATGAACGATAGTTGCCGTCTGTGTATCGATACAGTATTGCTACTGAAAATATTGCAATATTATGCTGTATTGATTTTTTCCCCCACCCCTAGTGGTTAATATTATAATGTTCAAAGAAATGACTGACAGCGCATAAAAGCAGCAACTTTACATAGTCCTAACAAACAAATCAAAACAAGATTTTTAGTCGGATGTACAATAAACCTTGGCTAACTGCTGAGCTTGGCTATGATAAAGACTAAACAAATGAGGAAAATAAACAGCGTGTCTGGCAGAGGAAGGAGATGGAACTTGTCCTCGGCCACATGAAGGACTGCCTACTCAATGAGCTATGAACTCAAGTACTGTATTTCTTATGTCAAGGAAACCCAAGTCTATATCTAAATCTATAGATTTATTTAGGGGATTGCTGTGGTGCCGGCGGAAGATCCGCCAGATGCCCTTCAGATCTCTGCAGGGTAAATCCAGACTATCTAGCTAGACCAACTGTCCAATCTGTCCAAGGTAGTGTACCTTCAATCACTATTGAAGGTACACTAAAACCAGTTCCTTCCCCAGGCTATTCTGCAGAGACACACGCCCAAGATGATTGTGATTGGTTTAAAGAAATTTTTTAAAGAAACTTTTTTCTCCCATCCCAGAATGCTGTATGGACTAGCCGGACCCTCCTTCGCAGCATTGTGGAGACAATGAGAGACTACAGAAACCAGGAAGTCCCATGTGTATATACTGTTTGATGTTTTTATAATATTTAACATTTTTATACCAAACAGACATGCAAAATTAAATTATATTGATGGGATGTCAAGTTTGAATCTGATCCAGATCCTACCATAGCATTAGTCTAGTGATTATTTTGTAGATACATGTAGCAGTGTTGTGACCAAGTAATCTTTGCTCAAGTCCCAAGTAAGTCATTTGGCCCAAATCTCAAGCAAGTCTCGAGTTATTTTTTTGGGGGCAAGTAAAGTCAAGTCACAGGTTATGTCAAGTCAAGTCACTTTTTATACACCCAAGATAAAGCACTGTTTCCCGTAGTATTCGGTCTTTAAACTGATCACAATCATCATTGATGGCGCTAAGCACCGTGAAAAGCCATGGAGCCGCTGCTAAATAACCTCAGGAAGGAACTTGTTTTGGTGGAACATGTGTACGTTCAAAAGTTGTTTTAGTTGTGTAACAGAAAACTCAGATTGGACAGATAGTCTAGCTAGCTGTCTGTATTTTCCCTTCAGAGATCTGAGGAGCAGTTAATTATAGACCTCATTCAATTTCAATTCAATTTTATTTGTAGTATCAATTTATAACAAGTGTTATCTCAAGACACTTTACAGATAGAGTAGGTCCAGACCACACTCCATAATTTACAAGGACCCAGCAGTTCTTGTAGTTCCCTCCAGAGCAAGCAACAGTGTGACAGTGGCGAGGAAAAACTTCCTTTTAGGCAGAAACCTCGGACAGACCCAAGCTCTTGGTAGGCGGTGTCTGACGACTGGTTGGGGTTAGAATGAAGAGTGGCAATACCAGTCACAAAAAATAGTAGTTTGTAGTAGTTCTTTGTAGTAGTTCATGGCATAGCAGGGCACTGTGCGGCATTACAAGCCACAGCAGGATGTAACAGGGCATCGCAGAACATGTAGCGGGACCATGGCGACAGCTGCTACCCTGATTTTGGAACCTCCCTGATCCAAGGAAACATGCTGGGTGAAAAAGAACATAAGGACTCTGGGGAATGACTCCCCAGAGCTAGGTTAGTAACAAGCATTTCTGGGACATGGAGGCACACAAATGGAAAGATAGAAAGATAGAGGAGAGAAGAGCTCAGTGTGTCAAAGGAAGGAAGTCCCCCAGCTGTCTAAAACTATTACAGCATAACCAAGAGAGACAGGGTAAAGAGAGGAGCCTGGTCGGGCTAGAACTCTCCCCAACTGGATCGAGCTGTATGCCCTGCCTCCTTTTAGTTGTATTATATTAATGATTATATGATAGATAGATCTGACAACTATGACGAAAAGCAGGCGGGTTAGGTGGACGCTGCGACTCCTCACTCCCTAACAATATTCAATTCTATGCCCTAACTATAAGCTTTATCAAAGAGGAAAGTCTTAAGCCTACTCTTAAATGTGGAGACGGTGTCTGCCTTCTGAACCCAAAATGGAACCTGGATCCACAGGAGAGGAGCCTGATAGCTGAACGCTCTGGCTCCCGTTCTACTTTTAGAGACTCTAGGAACCACAAGTAACGTTGCATTCTGGGAGCACAGTGCTCTGGTGGGTTAGTAAGGTACTATCTGTCTATCTGCATTTTTTTCTTTTTCGGGAAAGCGTGTGGTGGCGCTGTTCTATAGCTGCCGCCCGGAGGCTTGCTCCAACCTAAGTCAAATTCCTCAAATGTGTCCTCATACCTGGCGAATAAAGCTGATTCTGATTCTGATGAGCTCTTTAAGATAAGATGGTGCCTGACCATGAAGACCTTTGTAGGTGAGAAGAAGGATTTTAAATTCTATTCTGGATTTTACAGGAAGCCAATGCAGAGAAACTGAAACAGGAGAGATGTGATCTCTTGTCCTGGTTCCTGTCAGAACGCGTGCTGCAGCATTCTGGACCAGCTTCTTTATGGACCAGAGTCTTTATGGACTTTTTCGAGCAGCCTGATAATAAAGAATTGCAGTAATCCAGCCTAGAAGTAACAAATGCATGGACTAGTTTTTCTGCATCATTTTTAGACAGGATATTCCTGATTTTTGCAATACTAAAAAATATTATTGCAATTTGCATTATGTGGGAATTAAAGGACATGTCCTGATCAAAGATAACTCCAAGATTCCTCACAGTGGTGCTGGAGGCCAGAGTGATGCCATCCAGGGTAAATATCTCTTTGGATAATGCGTCACGGAGGTGCTTGGGTCCCAGAGCAATAACTTCAGTTTTATCTGAGTTTAACATTAGAAAATTAGAGCACATCCAGGTTTTAATATCCTGAAGGCACATTTGAAGTTTAGCTAACTGATTAGTTTCATCCGGCTTGATCGATAGATATAATTGAGTATCATCTGCATAACAATGGAAGTTTATGGAATGCTTCCTGATAATATTGCCTAAAGGAAGCATATATAAAGTGAACAGGATTGGACCGAGCACAGATCCTTGTGGGACTCCATGACTAACTTTGGCGTGCACAGAGGATTCATCGTTAACATGAACAAACTGAGATCGATCTGATAAATAAGACTTAAACCAGCTAGGAGCAGTTCCTTTAATGCCAATAAAATGTTCCAATCTCTGTAATAAGATATGATGGTCAATGGTATCAAATGCAGCACTAAGATCTAACAACACCAACAGAGATAAGTCCTTTGTCTGATGCAATTAGGAGATCATTAGTAATTTTCACAAGTGCTGTCTCTGTTCTGTGATGAACTCTAAATCCTGACTGAAAATCCTCAAATAAGCTGTTGCTATGCAGAAAGTCACTCAGCTGTTTGGCGACTGCTTTTTCAAGAATCTTAGAGAGAAATGGAAGGTTGGATATAGGTCTATAGTTGGCTAAAACATCTGGATCAAGGTTGGGCTTTTTCAGAAGAGGTTTAATTACAGCTACTTTAAAGTGCTGTGGTACATAGCCTGTTAATAAAGACAGATTGGTTATATCTAGTAGAGAAGTGTTGACTAATGGTAAAACTTCTTTAAGTAGCCTAGTCGGGATGGGGTCTAAGAGGCAGGTTGCTGGTTTAGATGAAGAAATAACTGAATTAAATTGATAAAGATCAAGTGAAGCAAAGCAGTCTAAACATATATCTGGTTTTACAGCTGTTTCTAAGGTTCCCGAGTTTAGAGATAAGTCAGTGCCAGTAAAAGGCAGGTCTTGGTGAATTTTGCTTCTAATAGTTTTAATTTTATCATTGAAGAAACTCATAAAGTCATTACTACCTCATAAATCCACCAGAGTTTAAAATTCCAACAGAAACAAAGCAAAGGTAAAGGTAACGAACATCCGGCCGAAAAGAATGAAATCAACTCGAGTCTCAAGTCCACATCCCTGAAACCTAGTGACAGCCGCCCTCTAAAAAAGCCAAAAATTAGCCATTCTTTTGAACACCTCTGGTGGGAAAAATGGAGCCATAAGATCTGAATTGGCGGAGGGCAGGAAGAGTCAGGACCTGGACATGGTGGCAAGGTTACAAGCCAACTTCTGTGGGTGGTAGCGGTGCCAGGTGCTCACTGCCTCAGGCATCACTCAGCAAAATACTAAATCAATGTTACATATTACATAATCCAATATAAATTCACTGTTGCATATGAGTATTTGCTCTTTTCAACCGAGGAGGAATATGATTAGATGTCAACAAAAGCCACATCTAAAACAACAGAACATTGAAAAAATCTAAATCAAAACATTAGATGAATTCTCTACGGAGCATCCTGACAATGATTCGCTTGCACAGTAAAGATATTTCTCTATTTATCATGTCTTTCTGATTCCAGTCACCATTGTAATTCCCCCTGAATCTCAGCAGGCCATTAGTGAGAACAAAGATGAAAATTGAAAATAGGCAAAAGACAATATGGGAAGGATCAGCGGTGCTGTTTTCTCTGTTACCAGTGTTTTTTGAAATTGTTATTTCAATTAAAAAGCGGGTAAACTGCTGATTAATTCAGCACACTTCCCAATTACAGATCAAACGGGCCTCCTGGGGGCTGCAAAGCCCCAAAGATGGCAGATGCCGTGCACACATTCAGGCATATTTCATACAGCTATGAAATATTGAGCTGGAGTGTGGCGTTGTGGTACGCCTGGGCGTCTGTGTTGTTGGGGCTGTATGTAAATCCGGCTGTGACACCCCTGTATGCAGCAGGAGACTGATATCTGGGACATGTTGGGAGATAATATGTGGAAAATGATGCAATCTGAAGCTAAGACGCAAGTTGTGTCTCACATTCTGCTTGCTATAGCAACAATGCCTGTGCAACTTTGGAGGAAAATGAATGTAAATGCAAGCAATTTGATAAAATGAATTGTGCATTTAAAGCAAATTGTGGTCTGTACGTCAACTCAAAAAATTTGAGTTAAATTATTATTATTTTTTCTAGCCTGTCATTGCCAGACCAAATCACACTTGCGAGTTAGTGTGTAACCTCTCACTTAAATTTTTTTTATTTCCGAGGTGTGTAATCAGTAGCTGTAGATAAATTGCAATAGAATAGACTTTTAACCAATCAGAACAACAAAACATAGTGCTGAGCAAAGGACAAATGGACAAACATAACACATTCGGGTCTGTATAATAGAGTATGATAATTGTTGTCCTTGATATCCTATGAAATTAAGCAAGCGCCGGTAACGTGAAGCCGGCTTCATTAGCCAGCTACGAGCTCATTTCATTTAATTATTCTAGTAGCAAAGTGTTAAATTCTCATATGCAATTTAGATTGAAACTTCTGTGCGTTCGTGTGTCGATACAGTGTTACCATGGAAAATACCATGATACTATGCTATATCCATTTTTTCCCCAACTCTATAGGCAAGTTGACGCTAAAAATATGTTGCTGTTGTTGTTTATTCACTGTTATTTTTAATGCTATGAACACCACAAGACAAGACCAAGGGCCCTATTGTAAGCGCCTGGTACGTTTAGGGCGTGCACAAATCCAATTTGCCAGTTTAATTGTGGAAAAAACGGTCCGTGAGCCAGGTGCATTGTTCAAAAGGGTTGTACTTAGTATCTTAATTAATCATAGGTATGTTTTGGGCGTACCATGTAATGAACCAATCAGAGTGTCATCTCCCATTCCTTTTTAAAGCCAGGCGCGGTTGTACCTTGGCACATTGCTATTATGATGGCCGATTTGCTAAGCAGGAAGGACAGATTTTCAGGAGAAGAAACTGATCTGCTTGTGCGTAAAGTGAAAGCGCGTGAGCAGATCATGTATGGCACGAGCAACATGCCATCAAAACTCCACGAGGTGAAGCAAGTGTTTAACTAACAATGAAATGCTGCGCTATTGACTTTAGACCAGGTTTTTCGTTTACATTCCGCTGCCTCAGATATGCCAAGAATGCACCTGAACACACCTCCCTGTAAGACTTATGTCGGGCTTTGCACTGCACCAGGTGTGAATGTGCACCTGAAATGTAACATAGTGATGTGATAGCGATGAAAATAGTGATTAGCAGTGCTGTAAGTGTGTTTTATAGAGCACTATCAAAATTTAGCAAAAAGCTATCTTTTTTTACCTAACAGTGAGAACGACGAAAAAGCCCTGAGCATCAGAACCTGAAAAATTGCGTTTTTATCTGCATGTGTCCTCATAAACCAGCACAAACCGTTTTAAAATAACACCTAACAGGATTTACATGTGTAGTTTCTTTTTGCTCCCTGTGCAGTGCTTATAAGTTTGCAGATACTGTGCACAGAGTTGCTGGATTTTTCTCTTTTCCTAAATTGAGCATTAGCAGGGGCTTTAACTTCCAGTTGTGTCAACCGATCCTGATGATAGCTTCTTACACTGCAAGATTCATGGCGAGCATTGCCAGCCTTCCCTCCTGTAGTGTGTCTATTACTCATTTGAGTGTAAGAGCAAACAAACTGCTGTAACAGCTCTCTGGACAGGAGTTTGCCTGGTCCAGTTATATGATGCTGCTCTTCTCTCCCTGTGCTGCCTCCCAAACGAGCCTGCGGCACTTTGTAACCACCACTTTATGTCCCAAAAGACGCCGGACCAATAGTTTGCTGAAATCCGATGTGACCATAACACATAAATCATCTTTTAAACACTGAGAAGAGCAGGTGCGGGCATAAACAGTGTCGACGCTGCTTTCTCAGTGATGTAAATAATTTATCAAATCCACACACAGACACACACGCACGCTCACAAACTGTTTATTCCATCCCAGTCAGTGTGTAATCCTTAGACGCCATTTTAGTGGAGGGCCTGTCAAGAGATGCACACACACACACACACACACACACACACACACACACACACACACACACACACACACACACACACACACACACACACACACACACACACACACAGTGTTTTAGAGGCGGCCCTGTCTGTCGCCGTAATGAATCCCACTGTGATCACTCTGGCAGTTGTGGTCATCACTCTCTGACCAACACACACACACACACACACACACACACACACACACACACACAGATGCATGCATGTGCATACTCCAAACACACACAGAGGTCCTGCTGGCTGTCTGCTCATTCATCATGCGACCCCTCATGGAGTTGCTTGTGGGAGTCTGGGGATGCAATGGAGATGGAAGGACTGAGGAGGAGGAGGAGGAGGAGGTGGTGTGTTGTGGGGGAGGTGTGTGGTGGTGAGGGGGTGATAAGGGTGTTGGAGAACGAGGAGGGGGGGTGTCTGTGAGTCTGGGTGAGAGAGAGAGGGATGGGAGAAAACAGACAGAGGGAGGGAGAGGTGTCTGTACAGGCGAAGGCTACTGTGTTATAGAAGACGAAGAAACCTCATAGCTCTGTCCCTGGGGACTGTCTTGCAGGCAGGGTGAGAAGGTGGAAGGGCACCTTTGGGAACACAAAAACACCCCCCCTTCTCCCCTCCACTCTCCGGCAGATCTAAGCTGGGCACCAATACCACCATAGGTTTTAATCAGACTTTATTTTGGCAATACCAATTTATCCCTTTTGTATCTCCTGACCATTATGTTGACGAGTGATTCTTTTTTCCGTCCGTCCACCAGCTGATAGACGTTAGCTTCACCGGGAGCGCTAAGTGCATATCTAAATAGTTGATGAGCACTAAGCTGCTGGGGGAAAGTGTCGCCGGCGGCACCTCATTGAACGCCGCCTCTGAGACACCCAGTGGGACTGCTTTAAACAACCTGGCGTCCCGCTGCACGGCAACCTGGAAAAGGAGATGGTTCCGAGCCTAGCAGGTTCTTCACCTCCCCAATCCTTCAAGATAATTATCACAAGACACAGCTGTGTTTTTATTCCATTCAAACGATAAAGGTAAAGCGCAGATGAATGGGGTTTATGCAGAGAGATACTGAGAAGAGATTCAAAGGACAAATCCCCCACTGCTTCTCCTACACTGTTATATACCATCAGTGTGGTACAGTATATTGTGATTTTTTCATTTACATATTCCTTCAACTTGGGTTGGCTGCTTTTGTTTTTGTCATATTTGTTGAAACTGTCACTATATTCTGACACTAGTACATGAGACATCTGCGGAAAAACTTACTAACTTAGAGGGTAACTAGCGTTTTTTTCAACCTGGACCCTATTTTCCTATGTTTTTGATGTTTGAAAAAAGGGTCAACGAACTTAGAAATGCTTTCCATAATGTGGTCAGACACTTAGAATATTAATCTGAGGGTGGCATCACAAGTGCTTTTGTGAAGGTAAATACAAGCTGGACAATTGCCCTATTAACTTACATTGTAGCTTATTTTGCCACTGCCGTGTATGTGTATGCGTTTTTTTATGCACTATGTTGTGTTTTTTAAAACTTTTTTTTCCTTCGGTACATTAAAATATTATATATATATATATATATATATATATATATATATATATATATATATATATATATATATATATATATATATATATATCTTAATAGGTGTGTTTGTTGCTGATCTTTATAATTGCCTTTTTTCTTTTGCTTTGTTGTTTTTTAATTGCCAAGTGTAGATAATATACCACATCCAATTTCTCATATTGTAATGTACAGGTTTTGGCTCAACTGTTTTTAACATATTGGAGGAGCACAGACCTTCAACAGTCCAAAAGCCAACTATATTGTTTATAATTTGCCAAGTTGACTTCATACCTTCCTCTACAGTGTGGCTGAGGAGGGTCTGGCTAGTCCACACAGCATTCCAGGTAGGGAGAAAAACGTGCTCTGGTTTATTGGCATTTCTTTAAACAAATCACAATAGTATTGGGCGGCGCTAAACTCTGCACAGTGCCTCTGCAAAATAACCTCAGGAAGGAACTTGTTTTGCTGGAACATGTGTACGTTCAAGTAGTTTTAGTGGTGCAACAGAAAACTCTGATTGGACAGATAGTCTAGCTAGCTGTCTGGATTTACCCTGCAAAGATCTGAGGAGCAGTTAACCATAGTCCTCACAAAATCCACCGGAGTTTAGAACGCCAAAGAAAAACAAAGAAAGAGGAAGATGACAGACATCTGGCGTTATTTCCCGCAGCACTAAATTAAATTTCTAGATGTAGACAAATTTTCATGCAATGCTGAAATAAATCGAAACCACCAGCCGCCTGTAACTGCTTTGCAAAAATAACGAGAAACAAATAAATAAGTTGCCCTTTTAACCATATTAATTTTCCCTTTCATTTTCCTCATCTTTGAGTGGATTTCTTTTCCGGCATCTGTTTGCCATCAAGCAGCTTTGCTGGTTCAGTGCTGATAGTTATATGATGCATCCTCCGTCACTATAGTGACGCTCCAAGTCTACACTTTTCAGCTGCTGTTACTGTGTGTGTGTGTGTGTGTGTGTGTGTGTGTGTGTGTGTGTGTGTGTGTGTGTGTGTGTGTGTGTGTGCATGTGTGTGTGTGTGTGTGTGTGTGTGTGTGTGTGTGTGTGTGTGTGTGTGTGTGTGTGTGTGTGTGTGTGTGTGTGTGTGTCCAACTGCATGTGTGTCCAGTGTGTGTTGCAGTTTGAGCTCCATTCTCCTCCAGAGAGCTGGGAGTTGATGCCCACACTGTGGCAGCACAGAGATGGAGGAGCTGGCTTGTCCAGAATTGATGCCTCTTGAAGGCGTTTTGTTGTTGCTCACCCCTGCACCCTAGGGACCATTAAGCTGAAAATAATTGGCTCTGAATCTCCTCCCTTCATCGATCCTTTAGAGTCGGTGAACTCTCCGAGACACAAGCACCAGCGTATTCAGAGAGAGAGAGAGAGAGAGAGAGAGAGAGAGAGAGAGAGAGAGAAATATACACACACTCACACACATTTACACACAAACAGAAAGCCGGAGAGGGAAGTGAATGTGTGCAAGGGAAGGTAGAGAGAAAGGCAGGCACACAAGGGTTTAAACACCAACAGTCAGCAGCTCAATATAAGGAAGCACAAGGCCTTAGAATAGCAGTCACTGGTTCTCAGCGGAGGTTAAATCAAGTGAATTTCTTCATCTCTGAAGATGTGTTTTTATGCCGGTTTTTTTTAAGCTGGAACAGTGGCCTGAACACTTCTGGATCCCCATTTATCTCCGGTGACAGTCACACTGGCCTCCATGTTCTCTTTCACCATGAAATCACAGGCCGGCCGGCAGCCAACAGAGGGAGCCCATGCTATTCCACAGACATGGAGCCATGATGAGGAAAGGCCCACCTGAACATTTTATACTGCACACAATCTTAGGCACTCAACTAGGGTAATCAAGACATCCATTTTTAAAATCAGATTTAGAGGGTTCAACGAATATGTCTCTAAAATCATTGACGTCTCTGCCAGCCTTCAGGTCACTGTTAAAAAGTTCTTAATTTAATCTTAAACCTCATGTTAGGATGCTTCTGTTGATTGTAGTTTTTGTCTGACTTAAAGGCTTGTATTTTTTTTGCACTTTTCTGGCGTTATCTGTGTATTTTGTACATGTTACCCAGTTAGTTTTTTCATTCATTTCAATTATCATCTTTTGTTTGTATATTTGTTTTCCCTCTTTTGTAATAGAGGAGAACGCTGAATGAGCCTTCCAGGCTTCTGTCATCTCCTGCACTGTAATTGCTTTTTTAATTTATATTGGATGTATTTCATATATTTGTGCAAATAAACTAAACTAGAATTGACCTATAATTGAGCAAATGATAATGGACTGAATCAATCTCATGTTGTTTCCAGTGCAGTTTACATGTTTTCCATAATGGCCAACACATCCTCCTACCTAAACAACGGAATAGGTGGATTTTCAATGACTCCCAAAACAACATATATGACCGTTTTTATTCACTGCCCGCATGGTGGCCGTTTTTTAATGACATTAACAAGTTACCTTTTAATCATTTGACCATTCAATTTAATATAACGGCAGCCGTTTTATACACGTAGATAATGTTACTGAATGGATTTAGTTAAGTTTAGGGAATAGAAATACTCAGGGATTGGCTTAAAACACACATATAAAACTACTTAAATGAGGCTGTTACTGCGTCACAGACTAAAGCTGTGTTCAAAACCTTTCCCTATTACAGAAATAGTGCATTATACAGTGTGTAGCAAATGTGATGTAGCGTTGTTATGAGCTGCTTGCACAATGGCCCTATCTGGGTGAGGATGCTCTGTACTGGCCCTGACACACCAACCTGACGGCTGACTGTTGGCAGAAAAGGCAGTTGGACGGACTGCCTCCCCAAGTTGGCCAAAAAAAGTGCCTCAGAACACACTGAAGCAATGCCAACTACTGACAGCAGCTGATTGGATGAACGTCTGGGTCTGGTTTTTCCAGAAATTTAAAGACAGACGGTCATAACAGCTTGTTCAGATGACGATCTCAAATTTTACTGAAATAGTTAACCCAAACGTGTTTCTGAAAACATTTTAAGCGACAAGTAGACCATGCAGTTGCTGAATCTGTCTTCTGTCTCTGATTGACAAAGGTCAGTTTAAAAGATTTCTGTCAGATTTGAGAGACTCTAGTCACGCTCAACACGCTCCTCGTTTCCGGGTTAGCATTCCACCAATCAGATTGGTCATTCGAGTCTGACTGCTGTCAGTGCCCGCCTTCCGACTTCCATGTCAGATTAATTCAGCTTTAAAGCTATGGTGCGCACTTTCTTTCTCCCCCATGAGTAAGTCTAAGTAATGATGACAAAACTGTGGCATGATACAAGCCTTCCGTCATCACGCACCACCCGCCACCCCTCCTCCACACAGTTGCTTGTAGCCAAGGAGGACACAAAGGATTCAAATTACATGAAGGACTCTTCAGAAGAGGTAATTATCTTCACTTTAATTTCTGCACACGAAAGTTGCCAGGCATCATCTGAACATAGCCATACTGACAAATTCAGAGAGAGTTGTGTGGCATTGATAGTCTTAATTAGCTTTGTAGCAACTATTACAACAATTTGTTTGCATTAATATCAAAAAGTTGGGCTTTAAAGCTTTTATTAACAACAAAAAAATACCTCAATACCTATTTTATTTTCGTGGAAGAAAACATCTTCCACAAAGACCAAACAACATTTCCCTGGTCATGTTAAAATGACATTGTCATGAATAAAAGTGGATTGATGTGAACAAGAACCATGAGTAATTATCACATAATTTAAGGATGAAAACAACCCTGCCTTACGTGCAGCTCCTTCTTCATTTGTTGGATTAGCAGCCATAGTGTGCATTCATCTTCAATTACCTCCTTCAATCATCATATAGTCAGGTCCGGATTTAATTAAATCTATATCCATCTGTCTTCATCATTTGTGTGGTTGCAGGAGGAATCCATGTTTCCATCATCAATACAGGCGGGTGAAGGCCGCTCTCGGTGAAGAATTGATGGCCACTGAGGACACAACAGGGGGTGTTCATCTTCAGTATCACTCACTCCCTCTCTGGCCTTTACAATGCAGAGTAGTTCATCACCATGAATGTGGAATATATTTACATACCCTGTCCATCCATAACGTGACACCAAGGTAATTAGTTCTCTTCATATTCATACTTCAGAGATGACATGAATAATAATCCTGTGTCCCCAACATTGGAAATAGGTCAGGGATAATTGAATTTGTTTATCGTATTTTCTCCCATTAGGAGTAATCAGATAAGTAGTGGGGTACGGCCCTGTGACAGAGTCCTCCAACACTGATGAACCATCACATTAATTGAAGTTAATGGGCAGAGCGGAGAGCAATGGGATGAGAGAGAGCGAAGGAGGGAGGCTGCATGGATGAGTGCATTGAATGAGTAGCAAACGGAGGGCTGAGTTCATCCCCCCTTGTTCTTCCAGGCCAGGGAGAGAGGGCAGCGTATGCACAGGAGCAAGCTGGATAATAAAACACAAAAACGCCCACATGAAATATTTACTGAGATTAACTCTTCACAAGCTCCCGCAAAGTACCGAGACAGTCCAGAGTCCTGTGGGAATAGTGCATTGAGTCTGAGCTCCAAACAAGATTTCTGCAGGTTTTACCAAGTTAAATTGAAGACTTTTTAAGACATTAAGACCATTATGAATGAAATGTAAGACCTTTATCATTAACATCAACTAAGCACTAAATTCAGTTCTTTCAACCCAAGTATCACTAAACTTACACTTCCCGGTAGAAGACTAAAATCTGTTTTATGTCTGTGGTGCAATACGAAAGACTCGCACCAATAATACGAAAGCTGATTTGCTGCAAAATAACTTACATTTTGGTCTCATTTGTAGTCATAATTCAGCAAAATTATATTTGGACTAGCGAAAAAATGTGTCACTAATAACACCACAGAATTTGAGAAAAATTACATAATGAGGTTGTGTCGCATGGATGTAGGAAAATTAAGACCTGTTTAAAATTATACAAACATATATAAATATAAACATAATACTTTTTAAGGCCAAACATTTAGATTTTTGAAATTGAGACTTTTTAAGACTTTGTAAGAGCCTGTAGAAACCCTGTCTAAAGGTGAACTTAAAACACTTTAACACTCATGTGTCGGTTGTCCACATAGCAAGAACTTTATTCCCAGCATCATCCCTGTTCGTTCATGTGACTGCCATGACAACATTAAAATCTGTCCATGTACTGCAACATTTCTGGAGGAAATTCCATGTTCATGCCATGTACACTAGTTTTTTTGATCTATTGTGGGAGTTTGTAAAGAGTTTAAAGCACAGTGTACATTTTATCACTCAGAATTCAGACGCTCTAAAATGATTGACAGTAAATATAGCGCAGCGTGTAGGACATAGGGAGTAGTTTAACAGCCAAGTGACTTTCAATTTAATATAAAAGGTATCATGTTGTAATTATTACATTTATGTAATGTTATTATCGCCTTAAAGTAAAGCATACATTATTATTATTAATTTTGACAGCCCTAATGCAAATTTCTTTTTTACTGCCACAAATGTTTTTGATGCGTGGGCCTCGGGCCTCTCCATAGTTTTGGGTATGAGAAAGCTTTGCAGCCGTAACATAAAGGATGGCTAGCAGAAACAAACCTCCTTGAGCAGAATAGATAAAGAAATGGGTGTTTTCAATAGCAAGTTAAGTTTCACACTCCTTCCAGATGGCTCTCGTGACAATAGTAAAGTTATTTTCATGCACTGTCAATGTGAATATGAGTAGTCTCATATTGCCAGACCTTCCTCTACAGCGCTGCAGAGGAGGGTCTGGCATATCCACACAGCATACCAGGATGGGACAAAAAACATGCTCTTTAAACCAATCACAATCATCCTGGGGAATAGAAGGAGCTTGTTTTGATGGTACATGCACATGCACGTATAGATACGTATACATATTATCTATATGTATTAAAGATATAGATTAGATAGATCATTTTGAAAAGCTAAAAAAGAGTATCAAAGTTAGACCAACTTTGGCAAAAGGCAGGATTGCAGCAAGATTCTTGGAAGAAGTGTATGCTGAGCATTGCAGATCCTGCACATTGTGTGGATGTCAAACAAGCTGATTGGTTGACAAACGGTCACCAAAATTGCAATCATATGTTAGATATAACCTGATATTTTACCAGATATTTAATATCTGATATAAATGTCATGTTAAAAAAATTAAAAAAAAATCAAGTCACTTTTTCCGTTGAGATTGCCATAACCTTAAAATTCCCTTTGTAGTAGATAGAATGTATTGCAAACAGAGAATCTTGCTTATATAAATCCTCATAAGCCCTTTAGTGTAAAATGCTTACGTCTCGGGTCATTAATTCATCAGTAAAAATCTATGTTCAGCCATGTTTTTGGCCACCATTTCTTTTGCCATTCAAAAACCAACGGGATTTGCGATGTGTCTATTAACAAGTGAAAATGCTGGTTCTGTGATCTGTAACAGAATTTCTTATTTTACAGGATTATTTCTATCATGATAGTTAAAATGTCTGCCCTGTAGTACATTAAACAACAACCAGATCAAGAAAGATTTTACCATTGTTCTTGTACAGTATGTACTTTTGGGCCAGATGTAACAATGTGTACTTAAAAAGAATGTCACCTTGCACATAATGACTTTAGACAAGTTGACCATTTCCACTCATTGTCTAAACTGCAGTACATTTTAAATCAAGGCACATTTCTAAACACAGGCTAGCGTTCTGTCCTGGTGACAATGCAAAGCTCACAAGCACACTTTTTAACTTATTTACATTCAACCCAAGATTTCCCGATGTTAATACTCTTTTCATTATACTCTCATTTGTGAAGCACTGTCCGTTCAGTATGAGTTCTATAAATGAATCATTGATCACCTTTAAGGCGTTTAATAATGATGACTGTGTTTGGGCTGCCATGATGGTTTGCATGTACATGTGATGAATTATAAATAGCCACAGCTGACAGCTCTAACAGTTTTACGTAATAACAGCTGTTCTGGTGCTGCTGGAGAGCCTTACTGATGCAACACAGTCAGAAAAAGTAGTGATATGCAAATGAATGATTAAGGGGGTTTTAATATCTATTTATGAATACCTGTATGAGTGGAAATGTGGCTCGTGGCATCTCGCCCTGGTGCCCAAGTTGTCACGATTTGGACATTTTGCCATTACCTATAAGCTAAGATCATATACACTTTCAGAATGTTTTGTTTGTACATTTCTACAATTATGATAAACAGAGAACTTGTCATTGGTTGACTTAATTACCCTTTAAAGGCTCCGTATCTTTAAGAGCTTAGCCAATCAAAAGAAGTGTACACTGGACTGTACAGTTGATTGTATCTCTGACAAAATAGGGTTATTAGAAATACCTTATTTGAGGCACAGATCCGAGGTTCTTGCCGTCTTTGTTAGAACCACACATAATACAAAAAAAAGAAAGAAAACAAGATTTTTTCCGTGTGAACACAGAACATGGTTTGTGTACAGTAACCACAGCAACCCACAGAACAGACAGAATAGGCTGCTTCCATGACCTGTATCAAATTTGGAATATTGTCACATTTGGAATAATAGGGAAATCTAAGTGTGCATGTGAACATACTCCTTAAAAGACACAGGAAAGAGGAAAGAGCTCAACTCAAACTTTGTTGGCAAAAATTCAGATTTAACTGGTAAGGCAGAATCTCCAAAGCAATGACCATTTAGAAGCAAAGATAGAATCACCAGGATAAAAAAACAAAACAATGAAATAAGCCCCAACGTGTCTGATGAGGCTTGGGAGCTGTTAAAATTTCAGGCTGCTCGACTATTACCTGCCAAAGCAAGGCAGAGGATCGCAGCCGCCATAACAAGGCTTGACGGGGATCTCAGGAAGCAGCAACACACACAACAATCAATAGGCCAGCCTTGGAGGAAGAGCATATGGGGAGCCAGACTTCACAACCAATCTCCTCTGAATGCATTAGAGTGCCTTGCTTCCACCCTCACTCTAACATGGCTTCATCTAAGGGAGAGAAGCGCCAAAGAGGAAGAGTGTGGTGACAAGTTGTATGAAGATTCGTAAGCCACTGACAGAGAGAGTTCTTTGTGGGGCTGATCTGTGGAGAGAGCTGGAGCTACACTCTTCTACTCACAGCAGGCTCTGCAATGCTTCCTGGTGGCTCTGTCACTTCCCCTCAGGCTTTGTCTTTGTGTGTTTCTGTGTATGTGCTTATGTTTCTATTCTTGTGAGAACCAGTTTTAGATTTTTGGAGAACAATTTGGCTGGTCCTCAATTTTTCAACAATTCAGGGGCTAGTTTAAGAGCAGGACCAAGGTTCGGCAATAAACATAATGTGTCAGTAGAGTGTACAAGTGGCACAATAATCACAATATATAAATAATAAGTTCCCAGCCTTTTTGGTCTAAGGCACCCCCAGAGGCCTTTCAGATGATTGCATACTCCTTCATCAATTCCCAATGTTTGTCCAAAGGTGTAACACTATACATTATATAACAGTGGATATTTTTAATAGATAATTGGATATTTTTTAATTACTGTTAATAACAATTGAACTGTCAATATTAAGGTTGGTTTGGTCAGCAATCACACTCTTATAGCCTTGTAGGCTACTACTACTACTACTACTTGGAGTGACGTTACTTTTAGTAAACTATTTCAATCCTTAGCTAACTATTTTAGCTCTTTTAACGATTTAACTCCATTACTGTTAGCTCATCATTCTGAATGTTGAGCCATTACTTCTACATGTATTTCTACAATGTATTAATTACATTTAGCTAAACTTCTGTGCTTGCCTGCTAATTAGTTTTCACATTTCTACTCTTACACATTTTTTTTCAAATGAGTTGAGCTACTCTTTAATCTTTCCAAGTACCCCCTTGGAACTGCAGAAGCACTCTCTGTGTGACAAGTACCCCTGGTTGATTCACATCAATGCTCTAAACAATATGAAACAATAGATATTGTCCAAAGTTAGCTCACATAAGCAAACTTTTAAACTCAGCAAATCATCCATATCAAAAGGAGGCTGTAATATTCACTTTATTGCTTAATTCTCTCAGTGTGACTGTGTACAGACGGTTCAACCCAACAGCGTTTTTCAAATGAATCAGCAAATTGATTTGCATACCACATGGAAAATAATGGAAACCAATGGATGATTGGAATGGAAATACAAACACGTGAATGTGCATACCTTCTGAAACTGTACAGCATGTGTTCATAAATGGTCAGCAAAAAAAGTACATGATTTGTAGAGAAAAAAGTTCTGAAAAAACACACTAAATGTGTATGTGTATGTAACAACATGTTTACATATGATGTACACCCATGTATTCATCTGTGCTGTTGTGTAGTATAGTGTATGTACAGCGACCTCTCTGTAGCAGAGTGGTGAGGAGTTCAGTAGGTTGCTGTCAGTGACATGGGGGGCCAGCGGGGTCCCCAGCAGTGTTGTCTCACCCCACGTCACCTCAGGGTGACCTCTCCTAAGTAATTACCCCTGTCACTCTGTCACCCCACTCTGTCCCCACCCAAACAACATCATTGCTGTGACGATGGATAGGTTGATGCTACTAATCACTGGCTGCCCTCTGGACAACATGCCTCCCCAGTTCTCCTTCATATCACCTCCCTGCTTCTACAAGCCTCTATGTTCTGCATCCTCACAGCAGCTACACTAGTTTATATTTGCATAATTTTCAACCGCTAATTGTAGCGGAGGATGACTGTGTGTTGGACGGTCATGGCTGTTGGAGGGGATTTTAATGGGGCAGACACCAGATAATGCCGGTGCCCTCTAAGCCCCGGTTTGTGCCCGAGCCTCATTAGGGTGATCAGGGAGTGCCAGTCAGCGAGGGCTGCGGCTAGGGTGAGAGGGCACAACACAGCACACTTATTTGTAAATGTCCCAGGATAAATGTCGTGGAAATATTTCATCATGGTCTGCTGGCCTACCAAAACTTTTTTCTCTTTTTTACTAAAAGAGTAGTGATGTTAAGAATTTGTTGCACAATGATGGGATTTGCACATACTGAAAATGGACATTCAGTGATGCACTGCATGTTTTGTCCACTCTTTAACAAAGGGTTATTTTATGTACATTTGACGCTCATTGACTTTCACTTGTATAAAGTGAGGTGTTATATTGTATAAGGTTAATATATAGTGCATAGGAAAGGAAATTGATAAATTAAGATAATTATCCAGGTCTTAGTCCAAAGGCCGGTGTTTTACTCCATATTGGCCTACTTGCCCTTTATTTGGCTTCAATTTTTTATTTGATTGAAACAATAGCTAGACAATAGCTGACCGGACTGATTAGGAATGTTGTTAATTTTGTATTATTCACAGCAAAAGTAGGTCCAAATATTAGCCCCGCTGTTGTCATCAATTATCAATTTCCATAACCTTCTCACTCACCTAAGCTGTTGAGGCTGTGTGGTAGCTTCAGGCACCAGCTTCAGTGCTGAACTGCAGATGACCCGAGCATGCAGGAAAAATCATGGATTGCTGAGATTCTTTAGAAAAAGTAAAACTATTGGATGGATTGCGATGACATTTGGTAAATGTATCTATGGTGCACAAAGGAGGGATCCTACTGACTCTGGTCAGCAACATTTCCTCTAGCCCTTCCAACAGCTCAAAGTTTTCCCTTTTTGTGTGTAATAGCTCAAAATCTACTGGATGGATTGGCAAAACACTTTGTACAATAAATCCTAATGGCTTTGTTGATCCCCTGACATGATGTTGACATTTGACATAACATACAATGTTTCATCTTCCTCACAAGATGATTGTGATAACTTTGTTAATGTATATTGTCTGAAAATATACATTAACATGAATCCAACATATTAAGATTTGATAGGCGTACTGGCCTACAGCTAAGGTAGCCATAAGGTAACCATCCACAGATACTGTTAAGCTTAAGGATTTACTGTGCCACATTTTAACATTAAAGGTCCCATGACATGGTGCTCTGTGTATATTAATATAGACCTTAGTGGTCCCCTAATACCATATCTGAAGTCTCTTTCCCAAAATTCAGCCTTGGTGCAGAATTATAGCCACTAGAGCCAGTCCCACAATGAGCTTTCCTTAGTATGTGCCATTTCTGTAGCTTTTGAGGTGGAGGCTGGGGATGTGGCCTTGACCAACTGCCACTTTGCTCATTGGAAAGCAATGATGTCTCTCTCTCATGGGTGGACCAAATTCTCTGGGCGAGTAAAGCAGAGAAAGGGGTGCTAATCTTGTCCCTTAAGACCTCATAAGGGGCAAGATTCCAGATCGGCCCATCTGCACTTTCATTTTCTCAAAGGCAGAGCAGGATACCCAGGGCTCGGTTTACCGAGCCAGGCTGGGGGAACACATATTAATGTTAAAAAAACCTAATACAGTGACATTTTAATGACATGGGATCTTTAAAACATAATGCATCAATATATGAATATGCCAACAATTTTTATTTTAACATAAAAAAACCAACCCTGGCATTTGCAACAACCAACCCTATTTTTGTCAATAACCTAGCTTAGAAATTAGCATAAAATAACTTATCAAAATTATCCTAAGACATATTATCAGTAGTGGCCCATAGGGGGGTGGCCCAAATTCCAGATGGCCAGTCTGTCACTGTATGCAACTGAATTTGATGCCATGTATGTTGTAAGGGCTTCCTGCGCCTTCGCTTTTTTCAGCTAAGGGGTCCAAAAAGTCAGGTTGGGGGATCAAAGACAGGCAGGAAGGAATACAGGTTGTGAGGTCGCTGGAAAGTTCAGCAAACACTAGTCTATATCCATGACTTTTATATAGCCAGACCTTCCTCCGCAGGTGAGTTAGCAGCTCCTTGCTTAGAAATCAGGAGAACGACATTGTTAACTTGGCAGTTATGGACCTGTCTACATTATATGGCGGGCCACTCTATGTCTGACTAGCTGATGTAGCTAATGAGTCTGTATGGCTAACTCCTGTGCTGGACTAACCAGTCTACAGTCAACAAATCCATTTGGCTGAGACGATTGTGTGACTGTAGTTCATCTGCTATCTTAAGATCTTGACACACGAACCCAACGGCTGACCGTTGGCAGAAAACCTCCCCGAGTTGGCTAAAAAAAGTGCCTCGGAACACACCAAGGCGAAGCCAACGGCAGCTGATTGGACAAACGCGTCACGTGGGTCTGGTTTCTCCAGAAGTTCAAAGCCAGACTGTCATGGCGGCTTGTTCAGATTAAGATCTCATTGTTTACTGAAATAGTTCACCGAAACGTGTTTCTGAAAATATTTTAAGCAAGAAATAGGCCATGCAGTTGCTGAATCTGTCCTTATTTCAGATCGACAAACGTCAGTTTAAAAGATTTTTGTCAGATTTTGAGAGACTCTTGTCACGCTCTTCCCCCTCGTCATTTCCGGGTTAGCACTCCAGCAAGTTAATGGACTCCACCCGCCTTTTGACCAAGCATGTCAGGTCAGCCAAATGACGGACAACGGCACGGAACACACCAAACATACTTGAGTCACCAACCGGCCGATTATCGGGTTGGTGTGTCAGGGCCTTTTCACTGCTCAGTAAGAGACAAAACACCTGTATGCTCCACCATAAAACAGTAAAACCTTGATCATCAGGAGTGTATTCATCCATGGAAAAGAAAGCTGTTGCGTGGAAAGAAAAGAAAGAAGAAAGCTGTTGCGTGGAAAGGCCCGCAAACACGCTAAACACAGGCACACACATATTCTCGTTCACAGACCTCATAAAAAATTAAAATTATAAGTATACAAAGTATACAAAATCTGTCTATCCATGTTTGAAGTGTATCCAGGTATTGGTTGCAGCGGCAGCAGATGAAGCAGAAGAGGGTCTTTCCTCCACAGGGAGGCCTCCTGAAATTCTTTTGAAACTAGACATTTGGTTAAATTTTGTGCAACTAGCATCAGACTGTTGTCAAATAACCAATGAACCCTCTATGCCACGCCATGTGCACATCAACGTTGTTACATTTTGATTAATGTATCAATTTCTTCAAAGCTTCTTCCGCAAATTAACAGGCGTGTTGAGACTGACACGATTAAATAAATCCACACAGCTCCACGCAAAAGTGTGAATCAGCTAAATCGCTCCAATTATTATTCCTTCAAGACTGTTCTTTCTGATTCCAACTAGGGATGTACCGATTATGCATTTTGTTGGTACGATTATTAGACATTCATTAATTCCACTACTAATGTATAGCATCCCATGGACAGTCTAGATTTAAATATTTAATGATGCCTTTTGAAACAGAATGGACAGTTTTGAATGTTTTGAAAATTATTATATGATCAATCATCATCCTTTTTATTTAAATTCAATAAATGACTGTAATTGTTATTAATACTAATTCATGAAAAGATTAAAAACTAGAGGTGAATCAGTCACACCACAAACAATGACCAGGTTGGCAACAACAGTGCTGTCCTTAAGAAGTTGGGCCTTTTTGGGGGCCTTATGCAAAACAAGTGGCTCAGGTGGTAGAGCGGTGGGAAGGTCCAACACACGCAAAGGTACGTTTGGAAGAAAGGGCACAGAATTTAATGAAAAGAACCTCTGTCTGTTAAGAATGGGGTGGATCAATCATGCTTTGGGGTAGTATTGCAGCCAGTGGCACATGGAACATTTCACAAGTAGAAGGAAAAATGGATTCAATAAAATATCAGCAAATTTTGGACGCTAACTTGATGCCATCTGTGAAAAAGCTGAAGTTAAAGAGAGGATGGTTTCTACAAATGGATAATGAGCCGAAACACACCTCAAAATCCACGGTGGATTACATCAAGAGGCGTAAACTGAAGGTTTTGCCATGGCCTTCACAATCTCCTGACCTCAACATAATTGAAAATCTATGGATAGAGCTTAAAAGAGCAGTGCGTGACAGACAGCCCAGAAATCTCAAAGAACTGGAAGACTTTTGTAAGGAAGAATGGGCGAAGATACCTCAAACAAGAATCGAAAGACTCTTGGCTGGCTACAAGAAGCGTTTCTAAACAAGCTGTAACTCTGCAGGGTGCCCAAACTTTTGCAGGTGCCATTTTTTGTTTTCTGTTATTTTGAAAGTGTAAATGATGGAAATAAAATCTAACTTTTTCTAACATATAATTTGAATGTCTAATCTGTCATTTGATGCCTTTTGGAGATTTTTCCATCTTTTCTTGGCTTTTTTATGCACATACTTTCGAACCCCACTGTATGTTTCTGTGACATGCAGATGGTTAAAGAAGAAAGCAACCAGGAAAGGTGCCATGCAGGAGACAAACCCCGGTCTCCTGGGAACAATGTTCTCAATGGTCGAGTTCATGTGTAGAGCCCCTGGTGATACTTTGAGCAAAGTTTCAGTGTTTTTTGTGTTTTAAAAATAGTAATTTTATGTGATCATAGAAGTGCCCTAGCACTCCCATTCAAAAGGCCATTTGATCCACATCAAAAATACAGTGAATCTTAAAAGTGGCGCTTCTGTCCTAAATATGCTTTTAAATGAAAGTCTGACTTGGGTACAGTCACAAAAGACCCTAGGTTGTATTTGGCAAGAGTTATGCTTTAAAAAGTGTTGAAATGCATGCTAAACTTTGTGTGGGCTGGCAAAAGATTAACCTTGATTAGGGGTGAAGCTTGGAAACACATTGCTAAATATGATCTTGCATCATCATTGTAAAATGTAATAAACAAAGTGGATCACATTCATTAGGTAATGATTATATGCAACCTTTTGTTGTTTTTATTTTACATAATTTACTTAAGTTCCATATAACTATCTGATTACTACAGTTATCAAATGTATTATTGAAGCTATGAAAGGGTGGCTATACTCGTAATGTACTTTGACCCTCAGTTACATCCTAGTATTTGACATAGAAGGAAGTGAAAGTACATCACACACATGCACATGTACACACACAAAACTGATTTATTAAAAGGGGGTGATGGAGGCGTGGTGGGGGTAAAATCGATGGCTGTTCCCCCAGCCTCAGTCAGCGGAGAGTTAAAACGCTGTTAAACTCCAGCCGAGTGGACGCCCTCCCTAACCAACCAGCCTCACTCTCATTGATTTTTTATTTAGCTTCCAGCAGTGATATGTCTTCCAATGCACACAGAACACACCAAGCCTGCACAGCCTGTCAGCACATAAATCAGGCCCCATTGAGCCCGGCATGCCCAGTGTGCAGAGAGCAGCCTGTTAGCAGAATTAAACTCTTACTTAGTCCCACTTCCAGAGAGGTGAGTGTAGAGGTGCATCCAGAGCTGCAAAATGCTCTGACAGCAAATCCAACACTCGGCGCTGCTAGGATGGGACTGCGCCTTGAAATTAGTTTGCATTTGCATTTGCATTTGCATTTGCAACATTTAGTCTAGCTTTGCCAGACCCTCCTCCAACATGCACTGAAGGACAGTCTTGATACACCACACAGCATTCGATGGGAGGAAAATGTGCTCTGGTTTATTGGCATTTCTTTAAACCAATCAGAATCGTCATGGGCTCCGCACAGAGCCGCCGTAAAATAGTTGTGCAAGAGAAGACTGCGATTGGACAGATGGTCTAGCTTGCTGTCTCAATTTACCGTGCAGAGATCTGAGGAGCAGTAAACCATAGTCCTCAAAAATCCACCAAATTTGGAATTTCCTGCAGCACCGGAGCAATCCCGAAAGTGGAACGACATAGACTAGCAACATGATCTTTGTGAAATCTGAAGAAAGAAAAGACAACAAATACAAAACAACAAAAGAGAGTGTCCAGTTCCATAATAGAAACACTAAACTTACGCACCAATACTGTCTGTTATACAGAACATGCTTTGACAGATGTCAAATAATCAGCGAGCCTCATCTGTTGTGTACTCTTCAGCCATTGTTGAGAGAACTTCATGTAATAATGACAACATCAACTGCCTTCAGCTCAGTGCAAGCAAAATCAAGGAGCTGGTGGTGGATTTGCAAAGTGCACTACATCCCCCAAATGCAGTAGTGAGCATCCAAGGAGTGGACATAGTTTGTCCAGTCTTATGGGCATTCAGATAGGAATCCACCTCCTCACTCCCGAACCAATCACTGTATGAAGTGTCTGTGACAGTTGGACACTGGACAAACTAATCAGGACGGCTGGCTCTGTTCTCTTTCCTGCATGTTCTAAAGGCGGTTGGGGAGAATAGCATGACGGTAAAAAAATATCAGGCATTGTGTAAAATAACTACATCATATCTGTTTATGGAATGCTCTGAGCAGCAGTGGCAGGCTGCTAAGCCAGTTGTGAGTGTGCCTTCATATCTGTATACTCATTGTATTGTGGGACAATTGTGTTCGTCAAAACAATACATTTAAAAATGGGGGAATTGGGCCCGAAGTGCATAAAAGCACTCACCATCCACCCCAGAGACCAATTTATAGTTCAGTTCCAACAGCAGTGCTGCTGGCTCAGCGAGGCGCTCCATCCATCATAATGACTAGTGTTTTTGGGTGGGAAGACGGTGAGGGATCATGTCCTTGTTGCTGCACTAGTGACTCCTACTGGCTGGTCAGGGTGCCTGTGCAAAGGGTCCGGGGTGGAGAAAGAAGCAGCAAGAAAATCTTCGTATTTGAAGATTAAAAGTTCTAGGCCTTTAGGAAAGGTTGTCAGATGCAGTTGAAAGCTCTGGAATTGCCATCGACGCGTTTAAAGTTCATATCATTTCAACTTTGACCTCGTTGCCTGTTGATCTTTCAAGGGGCATCTGAAGCTAGAAGTAATGACGACATATGCCTGTACTTTGCCTCGCTCTGCGCCCTGCGCCCAGCTTAAAGGCAGCCATAAAACTGTACTTCACACTGTGATGGTTATACATTGCAATTATTCTGCGGTTTGCATTACACCACAACTTTATTTTCAACATCATTTCCTTTATTGATGAATACAAAAAGATGTATTATTATCTATTATTATTATATTAAAAAATAGAAAACATTACACTTCATAACATTTTGTTTTCATAACACAATTGTATTATTGTAAAACAAAAAAAGAGCTACAAGTATCAATGGACTCCAACAATCATAGCAGTTACCTTGTGTGTTAATTCTCCAGATGTCTGTCTGGATTAATTGGGACATTTAAATTAACATTACAGTTTAAGGCAGTTTAAAGTATGACTAATTACATAATCATTAAATAAGTACAGTTTGAAGCAGAGATGATTAAACACCTAGTATACTTTTTTTTGAATAGATGAAATTACTTAGCTTGTAAATGTCTCCATGTATTCCTCCATTTGATATGCTTTCATTGCCCCCGTAAAATTCTTTATGCGCTCCTACATTTTTCAATTTAGCAGCTTTGGGAAAAAGTTAGCGTCAAGCCCTGGTTGATCAATAACATCGCTAGTGCAGTGCTGACACATAAACTCTGATTGCTGTCTGTAATTTCTGCACAATGGCAATACAGTAATGGTTAATATTAGGAAAAGATGTTCATGGTTTATAAAAAACATAAATGGGAAATGCAGGCAGGTCATGGGATAAAAACTTCAGGCTTCTACTTTCCGCTTTAATGCCTAGTTAAAGTAACTTGATCTCTGAATGAGAAAGAAGGAAACACATGTTTAAATCAGTCATCAATCAATAGAGGAAATACAGAAACAAAAACAAATTAAGGACAAAAAAGAGCCAGAAAAGAGATGCATAAAAGAAAGAAAGTGTGTCTAATCATTGCGAGCATACTAAAGCTTACTACACTTTTTCTCCTAATGATTCGCTTCCCTCGTATTGCGGCTGTTCTGCAGGGTGGAGGGTCATACAACGAGCCAGAGTGTGAGCTCCTGTCACCCCAGCAATCACTAATGGAAGTCCCAGCAACCCCTCCTCTGCCTCCCCCGCCCTTCAGAGCAAGGGCACTGTTAGCACACATGTCAAGTCCAGGATGGAACAAGAAGGACATTCTGGCAGAAGAAAAGAAGGGGGAAAGGACCAGCGGTCCATTTGCATATGCCTGTGATCCTAATATATACAGGTTGCCAACCTCCAAGGTCAGAGTTCACCCTGGTTGCCGGGGCAACTGGGCTGTTCTCCCCATCACTAGCTCGTTAAAGAGCTGCAGGAATAGGAATAGGTCCGCCAACTGTCCTCATCGTACGGTGGCCATGTCTGTATGCGACCCCACCAAGTAATGAGGACCTCCGCCATGACTGCCATGCACGCACACACAGACACACACACACACACACACACACACACACAAATTGAAGCATGAAAGCAGCCTGATTCACAAGCTCTTACACACAACAACAACAACAACATGCAAACCAATGAGAATACAACACACACACACACACACACACACACACACAGATTTATACAAAGACTGCAATGCAAGTAAACATACATACACAGATTCATGCACCTATTTAAGCATAAAGTATTTAGACGCACACACACACACACACACACACACATACACACACACTTATCAATGACTGCCATGCCAGTAAATGTACTAACACAGATAAATGCACCTATTTCAGGATTAAGTATTCACACACACACATACACACAAATACATCAACAGCATCAATAAGCATGCAAAAATGCAGGTATGTACACATGTGCGCACACACACACACACACACACACACACACACACACACACACACACACACACACACACTACCCTAGTGACACAAACACATGCACCACAATAGCCTGACAGTATCTGGCATCCAACTGAAAAAGTTTTTTTAAACAACTCATCTTTAAACCTTTAACTTTAAACCTTTAACGCTACCCCCCCAAAAAAAACAGCTTACAGAGTTAGTGTTGCACCTCTCTGTGGCTTTCTCAGCATCAATTAGCATGTTTTTGTGCAGCTGAGCATTTCCTCTAGTGGGCCGAGGTAAATAAGGAGATGGAAATGAGGTCCGGCGCTCTAATCCAGCCAGGGTGCAGGTCTCACAGTAATCCCCCCAAGAGCTGCTTGGCCTGGGGCATGCAGAAGGGTAATCCAGCCCCCTGGGACCTCATCCACCAGTCTGCTCGCACACACACACACACACACACACACACGCACACACACACACACACACACACACACACACACAAATGAGAGATAGAGAGATAAAGAGAGTGAGGGAAAGTAGAAAACAACACAAAGCACCCACTAGCTGAAAATGCAAACTTATGTGTGACACATCCTGATAACAATGTCTAAAATTTCATTAGCAAGTGTTCCAGGTAATATTTTTTTTTTAACTTATGACTTAGATGAGCTCAATAGAAACAGCAACATTTGACAGATTTCCATCAATATAGCAAAAAAAAACAACGCTGTTATGACCTATTGAAGGAAACGTGTCCTGGTTTAGCTCTGCCTGATATTCTGAAATATGTTAATGCATTTGTTGAAAAAAATTAACAACCAGAAGACTGCTTGTGCACTACATTAGGATTATTTATTAAGATTATTTGCGTTGAGCCTGATTTTTCACATGTTTCTGCATGTTCACGTTAGATTTGGTCTTCAAATATAAGCTTTGATATTTAAATAACAATGTTTTTGTAACATCCAGGAAGCTAATTTATTCACTTTAAGAGAGCTGATGTACAAGATTGTTGTTGTGTTTAATACCGTCAGCTGTTGCCATGTTGAGATACATCCCTATTTCTGCACGGAAAAACACACCAGTGAGCACAGATAAACCTCTATGTATTAAACATTCTTCAGTAACTAGACATGCGACAATTTTTTGAATTGATACTTTCCCCTATAATCAATTTTTTAATTTATTTAATATCAGGTGAAAAGAAATTTCATCTGAAATTTCGTTTTTTTAAATGGCCCAGCTGAGAGCGACTCATACGTCAGTTTTACAACAAAACATGCCACAATCAGAAAATGTAGAAAATCCATGTAATGTTCTTCTTTACAATTGAAATAAGTGTCAGACTGACTGACATGTGATGTGCATTCTTTTTAGAAAACAATTTGTTTTTAGAAATGTCTCATCATATATTGTCTCTAGATGTGTATTATTCAACTTTAATTTTTTTATACAATACTTGATACAAATCAATTCGGCACCCATGAATCATGAAAGAATGGAATTGGGACAAAAGCATATTGTCCCAGCCCTAGCAGTGACTGATGTCCTTGTCCCGCCGCCTGTTGATTGTACAGTTGTCTCCTCGGTTTTATAGTCATTGACCCAATCTCACCTAAAGCAGCTGACTGTAGGATCCGTCTATTGTCCACAGGGTTGGAGGCATAGTGGGCAGGCCTGGGGGGCAAACCCATCGCAGGAGGTGGATGATGTGGCTCAGGGAAGGCCGGCTTAACCTACGTGCATTAGCCGGCCGGAGAGCAGGCATGTGCCTCAAGGCAGTGTAACAAATAGTGTAAAAAATTTCCATATGGCTCTCACAGGGCCAGCATGCTGTCGGTCTGCTTAAACACCTAAACAGCAAAACAACAGTGTGTGACAGTCAAACACACATGCACAAATATTTAAAGTGCTTTTCCTCCTGTGGGCATGCTAATCTGTACATACACTCACACATATCCATGATACACACATGCATGCACCTTTTATTGACTTTTGCACAACAGCCAGATCGCTGCTTAACATCAAAAGAATTATTCATTTTTGAGGGGAATTTTAACCTGCTCCCTTCCACCTTTCCAGGCCAATTAGTACCTGTGGTGTAATGAGGCTCGACAGCATGTGAATGTTCCACATAATTAACACAAATGGCATTAAGCCACTGTGGTGCAGTTTCTCTGTGAAAAAAAACTGATCCACTGTCAGGTTGACGCAGGCCCATGCTGTATTGCATTATTGTAACCAATTCACAAACAGTGGAATCGAGACACGGAACGGATCACATTGACTTTTGCCTGTCATGTTGTGGGTGAGTGAGTGCGTGTACAGATTTGTCAGGTTAGTGAGCGATGTGTGTGAGTACGTTGTGTGATTGTGTGTTTGTGGTCCGTGGAGAGGTGGTGTGACTGCACTGACATGTGTCCGACAGCATGGCTCGCTCCTGGGCCTCTCTCTCACACTCCACTGGCCTGGCTCCCCTGAGCTCCATGCATAATGCAGAGGGCCGGAGACTCTGCCCCGCATGATAATGTGCGTGTACAGTACATGCCTGCTGTGTGTTGCGTGTGCTGTGTGACAGCGGGAGAGAGCTAACTGGTATAGCTTTTCAGCATAACAGTATGTGTGTGTGTGTGTGTGTGTGTGTGTGTGTGTGTGTGTGTGTGTGTGTGTGTGTGTGTGTGTGTGTGTACAGTGACCATGTAATCCACATAGCATGCACTTATACAATGTAAGAACGTGTTTTATTCAGCACACAGTAGGCTTGTATAATAAACTGAAACATATCAGAAAAGAGCTACATATGGCTATGTGTGTGTGTGTGTGTGTGTGTGTGTATGTGTGTGTGTCCACCCCGTATACTGTTGGAATAATGGAGGAGGCTTCCAGGCCTGAAAAATGAAGCTAATGCATAAGTGCCATGAACTTGCATTATATCTTATTTCCAGCAGGGGGCAACTCCACTGGCTTCAAAAAGAAGTGTGTCTATGAGAAAATGGCCCTACTGCTCACCTGATTCATTACCCCAGTAAACATTTTCATGAGTATATGCTCTCAATCGCTTGTTCCAAGTCTTTCTCAATACAGCATGATGTCAATCACAACAGAGGCTTAGCAATGCTAACTGTGGCCTTGTGTACTGAAAAATAGCTGTGAACTTGTTTTTGGGTGTTGTCCATGATTTCATCTTAAACGTTGGTCCTCTCACTGTGTGTTTTCACTTCATCAAAGTTAATTAGAGCATTTTGTTCGCCTAAACATGTCTTGTTCAGCCAACCAAGCTGGCTAGCTACCACTAGCATTAGCTGGTAACTTGAGTTGTGTATGGCTGCAGCCTGGAGACCTCCCGTCTCTAGGCTCCCGTGTCATACCCCCCCAGCTGGTGCCGTACCCGTAAACTTGAATTCGTGTACACACTCAAGAATTCGTAGTCGTAGAAATCAGAGTTGTACTCGTGAATGTTTACAGTCATAGCTTCTAGAGTCACACTCACATAAAAACACACATGTATGAAAACTTAATTTTACTTGCCTATGTAATTTACGCACAAATGTATAAAAATACGAATATGAATATAAAAATACGAATATGAATACATAAAGTTATGCATACATCTTTTTGATAGTGTTCTTACTCCATACTTCCAGACGATAATTGAGAACAATCCATGACACTGTCAGGTCTCAGCTTTCCAAATGGGGCGGTGCATGCTATAAAGTCTGCAGGGTGCCCAAACTTTTGCAGACGCCATTTTTTATTTTGAAAGTGTAAATGATGGAAATAAAATCTAAGTTTTTGTGACATATTATACAAATGTCCAATCTGTCATTTGATGCCTTTTGGAAATTTTTCCATCTTTTATTGGCTTCTTTATGCACATTAATAAAAACATTTTTCCATTGAAGCCAATTACAACGCTGAATGTATGTGCTCTCTATAACTTATTCCTTAACTAATATGATGTAGTTATTGTAACTGTCATTTCTGTACCCCCTGGCGGTTATTGTAATTGCCAACTGTCAATAAACTGTTTAGAAAATTAAAAAAATAAAATGACATGGCAATGACAATTTTGCCAAACTAAAGGCTTTAACATGGCAGTCTGCAGACCAATGGGTCACGTCTCGGATGCTATATCCACTATTTTTACAGTCTTTGGTCCAGCCCTCTGCTGCTAGATAGCTACAGTACATACCCCAAACACATACCTGGCAATCAATTTCCTGAAAAATATCCCCACACCAAAATAAATATTAGACTCTCCGGGACGCTGCCTGAAATCCTGACAGACATGCAAAGTCTAAAATACACTTATCTGGGAACTGGGGTAAACAATACCACTTGGCAGCATTTCAGTGGAAGAGCAATGCCTGTCCAGGATTAGCTAAAAGGTTGCCCATTGCCCATATTCACTGTTGGTGCTGTGGCAGAGGGTGTCATTTTCTTGGGCACATCTAATTCAGTACTTGAAATAAGAATGAAGGAAATGTATTATTATTTTTAAATTTCATAACTCAATACTAAAACCTTTTCATGAACAAGTAAAACTTTCAAATCTGAGCTCAAGCAGTTAAATTGCAGCTGCATCTAATCATATCAATGCTGAACTGCAATGTATGGTATCACACTGATGACAAATTGGGCCTTCTCTAAGGAGCAATTTCCCCTGCAATAAAGGCTAGAGCCGAGCTGAGAAAACACAAATAACACTGGAACACCGGCTCTCTCCTCTCACATCCAACAGTAGTGACTGTGGTCATTATGGCTATATATAGCCATGCTGCTTGTGGCCTTCATTAGGCCTCTCATTTTGTGGTAGTAAAGGGCAGTATGGCTCCTCCATGCTGCCCTTTTACTCTGTGGCACCATGGAGCTATGCAAAGGAGGACCCAGACTCTCCTAATAAAGGCCTTCATTTGAGCTGGAAGAGATATGAGCTTCCTTAACTGATGCACACCGTAATTGTTGTGGTGTCATTATGGAATGTCCTTTATGTATAGCTTGGGATAATTAAAGTCTTGGTACAGAGGTTAGATATGCATAAGCTTAAAGAGTTGAAGGGTACTCTACACCAATTGAGTCCATGTTTCAAGTCTGGCTGACATGTCCCCAGTGGAGGATTTGACATCCGAGGTACTAAGTAGGCTGGCAAAGTGCCCCTGGCATCAGGGCACCCAGATGGACATGGTTTGACCATGATCAAAGCTCAGACACTGTCCTCCATCACCCTGAAGGACACAACCGCAGGCGCCTGTTCTCTCTCCCGCCTGTTCTCCTCTCTCCCCCCTTACCCTGCACACACACACACACAAACACACACACACACACACACACACACACACACACACTTTCTTGTCTGCCTCGTAACAGAGCAGCAAAACAGGCAAAGAATAAGACTTGAAGTTTCTGGAAATTTAAGCCAAAACAACATCAAAAATTGGATATAAAAGCAAAAGTGGGAAAGCAGGCTTGACTGAGCATTTGAGAGATATTTATAGTCTGGTATTGTCTCAGGCGTGGGGTTGGGGGGTGGAAAGAGGGGGAGCAGATCAGAGAGTCGTGCCCAGTGAGGGCTCAGTCTGCTGGGGGCAACGCTTCTGGCAAACCCCCTTACCCCTGCTCTGACCTGGAGGATGCCCCGGCCGCTGTACGCTCCAGACACAGCGGGCAGAGAAGCCGCGCTGAATACCAACCAGTTCCTGGCTTCCACACAACAGCAGAGAAAAACAATACAGAAGTACTGCAAGTAAGTGAAATGTTGTAAATGTGGGATTTTGAACACGATCAGAGAATGTGAGCATGAGGTGATTTTAATGCAAAACAGACAATGAAGTACCTGCAGAACTGGCTGGTAGAGGAGACACGCTTATCCCTAACAACAGTTTTAATTCACCAGCGTTGCCCATGGTGTGAATAATAGGACACAAGCGGCTTCCTTGTATCGACTTGGTGAGCAGTTTCATGTCATATAAGTGATTTGGGCTGAGGCAGGAGGAATGGCAGTGACAGCCCTGTACCCAGGTGTCTGAGCCTGACTAGTCCCATTATTACCATGGTGTTAGGCTCTTTTAACAAGACCCCCGGTACGAGCCCTCAGCTCTGCAGTGATGCGGCCCCCTATATGCTCCCACCCCGCCACCCCCGCCCCGGGGGGCCCCCAGGAGCTGCCAGGAGACCCCTGACCTGTGGGCTTCAGCGCTTCCTGAAATGCCACGCGGGCTCCGGAGACCTTTCGACCATGCTGACATGTATAAGGAATCAATCACACGCTTGCTGTCTGGCCCGCTGGGTCAACTCACTGCCAGAGCCACAGCTATCGACAAGCTGACTCATAGTAAGGCAGCTGCGGAGAGGGGCTCTGGCTTCAAACACAAGATCAACCAGCCATGTCACTGCTGTCCAATAAAAAGCCAAGAACAACACCCTTGTTTTTGCTTCCAAATGTAATGTAATGTAACTTTATTCAATCAGGGACAATACACAATTAAACATTAACCTTGCATAGGAACAAGTAGAGATGCATTGTACCAGCCTGTAGTCCCTGGGCAGGTAGGTAAAACAATAAATATTCAATGCAAGTTGCCAAACATGATCATCTGCCCCATGTCCGTCAGAGACACACGTCTTTGTCCATTCCCTTTTTTGGACAATGTCAAGCCTATTATTCTCCAAATAAAGATGATTGTCAGTGATCTTTTTGTGTTTAACTGAAATTAAAATTCCCAAGCATTTTTACATTTAGCCTCTGCACTATGCTCTGCACCAGCTCATATCATGATGACGTGTACAGAGCTTGAGTAGGAGGAGTGTTGATTAGCAACTAAAGAATGTTTCTGGGGTGTGAAAATAATCTGCGATACACAGTAAGGTGATGTCAAACCATGTAGTGATTTAAAGGTCAAAAACAAGTTCTCCCACTTACCCTGAGTGGTATAGCCATGCAGATAGTTCTGGTTTTATTTGTTCAGAAATAAATATACTGGCAATATATTTGCTCTGACACATCCTTTTTCCATGATGGTCATGTCATAATTTTGGATTGAGAAGTTTTGATATTTTAAATTGAAAAAAAGATAAAAGTTTAATGTCCTTTGTTACTTTAGCTAATTCAACACTTTAAGGTTCTAATTGTTTCCCGCAGCATACTCTTGGTGAGTCAATCTAATTGCCTCTGCTTTTTCTATATTAATATACCATGCTTATTTCCCCACATTTCGTGTAGGTCTGAGATCAGGCCGTGTGTGTGTATGGAAGTGATAAATCCTTTCTTGCCCAGTTTGGCCTGCACTGCAGTGTGCATGTGAATGTCTTTGAGTGCAGCTGTAAGAAGGCGGGGTCGCTACTCTGCTGGCCTGTACTGTAGGTGGACTGGACCAAGCTTCGTTGTTTCTATATATGTGATATAAATATGTGCAGCTGATATCCAGTCACATTCAGTCCAGTCAGGGAGGTTCATGATGAGGGATTTGATGCAGTTTTACTACATTTATTGTAGACTAGGGTTGCACTATTAAAGGAGAATTCCGATTGATTTCAACACGTAGCTCTGTTGTTTGTAAATTTGGTGGTCTGTCAGTAGTGAGAAAAACCAAACCAATCGGTGCTGCCTACACCGTGTTATCACCCTGCTAGAGTTAGCACCCAACAGGCTTAAACAGGGCAAGTTTTAAATGTGTTTTTAGCCTCTAAACATGTTCAAAATGTCATTACCAGTGCCTAGCCATGTGCAGTGATTCCTCCTGAGTGAACACAGTGAATCTGAATGCAGTAGATGTGACAGAAAGGCATAAAAGTTGTGTTAATCCATACTAGCCAGGAGAGCAGAGTGGCGGCTGCAGCAGGTCAAAAGTTCTAGACCCCACTGTTGCTTAGTTACCTATGCTCAATGCTCAATAGCTCTTGAACAACAGCTCTCTTGGCTCCACTGTGGTATCAGGTTACAGCCTGTTTCTACAGAGTCATTACTAAGGCCATAAAAACAGCTAAAAAAATACATTTTGTATTATTGGATTGTATGAGTTTGACCATCAACTAGTGTGAACTTCACTGGAAAACAGAAAATAAACAGAGATATGGATTAACACAAATGTTATGCCTTTCTGTTATATCTACTGTACAGTAATCAGTTATGTGAGCTACACAGCAATAGTTTACTTGAGGACTTTCAGTTATGATTTAGAAAGCATCATAGCACAGAGACGGCACTGGTAAAAACTACTAATGACCTTCTAACTGCTGCAGACAAAAGACTTGTCTCTGTACTTGTTTTACTAGATCTTAGGGCTGCATTCAACACCATTGACCATACCATCCTGTTACAGAGACTGGAACATTTAGTTGGCATTACAGGAATCACACTAAGTTGGATTAAGTCATATTTATCCAATCAATCTCAATTTGTTAATGTTAACGATAAATCCTCCAAGTACACTAAAGTTAGCCATGGCGTTCCACAAGGCTCAGTGCTTGGATTAATTCTATTCTCCTTGTATATGCTTCCTCTAGGCAATATTATTAAGAAACACTCAATTAACGTTCATTTTTATGCGGATGACACCCAATTATATCTACCAATAAAGCTAACTTGTGCTTGGTCCTGAACACAAACAAAACACACTTCCTTATCTAGGGATATAGCTACTCTGGATGATATTTCCCTGGCCTCCGGCACTACTGTCAGAAATCTAGGAGTTATTTTTGATCAGGATATATCCTTTAATTCCCATCTAAAACAAACCTCAAGAAAAGCCTTTTTTCATCTTTGTAACATTGCAAAAATTAGGAACATCTTGTCTTGAAACAATGCTGAAAAACTAGTCCATGCATTAGTTACACCCAGGCTGGACTACTGTAATTCTTTATTATCAGGCTGCTCAAATAAGTCCCTTAAGATTCTCCAGCTGATCCAGAATGCTGCAGTGCGTGTTCTGACAGGAACTAAGAAAAGAGATCATATTTCTCCTATATTAGCTTCTCTGCATTGGCTTCCTGTAAAATCCAGGATTGAATTTAAAATCTTTCTCCTGACCTTCAAAGCACCATCTTATCTTGAAGAGCTCTTAGTGCCTTATTGTCCCAATAGACTGCTGCGCTACTTGTGGTTCCTAGTCTCTTGAAGTAGAATGGGAGCCAGAGCCTTCAGCCATCAGGCTCTTCCACTGTGGAATCAGCTTCCGGTCTGGGTTTAGGAGGCAGACACCATCACCACATTTAAGAGTAAACTTAAAAAACTCTCCTCTTTGATATAAAGCTTAGAGTTAGGGAGTGATGAGTTGCAGCGTCTGCCTAACCCGGCCTACCTGCTTCTTGTCATAGTCATCTACCACATAATCAATAATATAATAAAACCAGAGAGAGGCAGGGCAGTACATCCCAACCAGGCTCCTCTCTTTACCCTGTCTCTCTTAGTTATGCTGTAATAGTTTTGATTGCCCGAGAACTTCCTTAGACACACTGAGCTCCTCTCTCCTTTATCTTTCCATTTGTGTGCATCCATGTCCCAGAAATGCTTGTTACTAACTTAGCTCTGGGGAGTCATTCCCTGGAGTCCTTATGTTCTTTTTCCCTGAGCATGTTTCCTTGGATCAGGGAGGCTCCAAAATCATGGTGGCAGTTGTTGCCGTGGTCCTGTTACACGTCCTGCAATGCCATGTTCATCCTGCTACGCTCTGCAGCGCCTTGTAATGACGCACAGTGCCCTGCTATGCCATGAACTACTACAAACTACTATTTTTTAGTCACTGTTCCATTATCTTTTACTGTGACTGTTATTTCCACTATTCATTTGAACCCCAACCGGCCGTCAGACACACACCAGCCTGGGTCTGTCCGAGGTTTCTTCCTAAAAGGGAGTTTTTTTGTCTGGAGGGAACTGCTAGAACTGTTGGGTCCTTGTAAATTATAGAGTGTGGTCTAGACCTACTCTATCTGTAAAGTGTCTCGAGATAACTCTTGTTATTAATTGATGCTATAAATACAATTGAATTGAATTGGATCTACTGTAGTCAGATTCACTGTGTCCCCTCGGAAGGAACCACTGCACACTTGCCCCAAGTACTTGTAATGACATTTTGAAAATGTTTAGAGGCTACATGTTTAAAACTTGCCCTGTTTAAGCCTGTTGGGTTCTAACACCAGCAGGAGGATAACACGGTGTAGGCAGCACCGATTGGTTTAAATTTTCTCTCTACTGACAGCACTCCAGATTTACAAACAACAGAGCTACGTGTTGAAATCGACCGGAACTATCCTTTAACCGTGATTTAATCGAAATCCCAATATAGACTAGTTAGGCCCGGTGCCAGGGTAAAATGACAAAGGGGTGGGTAAAAATTGTGAGAGGACGATTTTCATGAATAGTAGGAGTGCTCACAAATATGGCATGTCTTGAAGCAGTAAAGTTATCTTTTTTTTTTGTCGATTCCTGTTGTGTGTTTTGCATGTTGTTAAAAAATGAAATCGTTAATCACACAAAAAAAACAAAACTGCAGAAAATATTACTAGGACCAATAATCCAAAATGATTTCTTGGTACAGTCCCCCTATTGGTGGAACTGTGCTGCACCTCTTCATTACCACATCAAATAATTTCCCCTCTTTGTTTCCCCTCTCACATTACCCCGACCTCAACTCCTCTGCGTGGCCCATCTCAGGGGGAGTGAAACCCACTCTGGTGGACTTTAGTGAACTCCTCTGCCACCATCTTCTTCCCTACACACCTCCCTCCCTCGCCCTCCTCTCTCTTCTCCAACGCCCACTTCTGCCAAGCCAGCCAACCGCATCGATTTCATGTTTGGGCTGCCCACATTGATTTTCACGCAGGTTCATGGATTATACTGCTGCTTCCTCCATCTCAGTAGTACAGTGGGAGGCGAGGAAAATCATCTTTGACAGTTGCTGCACAGAGATGCGGCAAAAAGGCCCCTGCAGCCCTGGTTTCACCCCAGCTCGCAACTCTAGTGCCTTCTGTATCGCTTCCATCCCCACCTAAACCCGATGCCCCTCCATCTCCCTGTTTGCCCTTCAACACCATCACCATCTCCAGAGCCCACAGCCTCTCACTGGCATATGGTGGGCATCAATCGTACATGAGTGATGACAGGAGTTGGGATGGCTTCACTGCAAATATGTCCCCTTTGTACACTTGTGTTAAATAGACTAGATCTGTTCAAATTATGACATTTATGTACTTACGGACAAAATAACCCAGTTGAAATAATAAATTAATGATAATGAACATACTGTTTCATATCACTTTGGATATTTCAATGTTAGTTACAAAGGGCAGTTCTGAAAGACTAGGATATACAGTAGACCCTGGCAAAAATGGTGCCAGTAGTTCATCTTCCAATGAAATGTGTAATTATTAAAATTAAAGACATCTTTTTTGCAAATCTAGTGTATGTATACCGATATAAATCTAAAACCTTATTCAAATAAATAATAATGGGAACATTCAGTACAACTGTCATGCTCTGACCTATGTGTGAGGTCATACTGGACAGCTGCTGGTGCGTGAGTGAAATCTAATCAATTTTCCAGATTAACAACTGTTGACAATTACAAACAATTTATGTTTTTAATTCAACAATACTTTGGGCCCTGTTTGTGTTTAGGGCGTAATATGCAATAAACCAACCAGAGTGAAATCTTCCATTCCCTTTAACAGCCATGCACGTTTGTACCTTGGCAAATTGTTATTATTATGGCAGAATTGCACTGTAATATTTGTGTTTGTAATCTTTTGCATGTTGTGTTGCTGCGCTTCCCTGTGTGTAACAAATATAGTGTGAGCGTGCTGTGTATAAGCCGTTATTGACTTCAGATTAGGTTTTTGATGGCCAATGGTGCAATCATTTCATTTCCCGCTGCTTCAAGATACCAATACAGCACGCCCATGGGTGCAAATATGGGCGCAGGTACATTTGCTATTTAAAAAAGATGCTGGCTTGAATGCAACAGACGTCCATTAATAACAAAAAGTTACACAATAAAGCTGTAACAGTATGGTCAACCTCCTTAGAAATTCTTTCCATAATGTTGTCAGACACTTAGAATATTAATCTGAGCCTGTCAGCGGCAAAATGAGCACTTGGTATCAAAAGTAATTTTCTGATATTAAATGTACTTCAGTATTAGAAGTAAAATAAAAAAAAAAGTTTGATTATAGCCAAAGGTGTGTAACGTTATTGTCATCACCATTGTTGTCGGGGTGGTCATCATCTGTTACCATGGCAGCAGAGCCCACACCAGGAGCTTCCATGACACTATAATTTTGGCCTTTTTTCTTTTTTTTTTTTTTTTTTTGCTTTGCAGCAAACAGTCACCAACTGGAATGGAGCGTGTATTAACTTGCAATCTAAGAGCAGTGATTCAATAAACCTTTTTTCCAGTTTAACAAATTTCTTCCGATTTTAATTTTGTAGTAAAGAGTGACTAAGATGCTTAGGGGAGATGTAGTGGAGTAAACGTACACGTTGTTTTAGGAAATGTAGGCCAAAAGTAAAAGTCTCCGGAGATATAAATAACATGACAAAGTAAAGTACAGATACGTAAACATACTACTCAAGGACAGTAACAAAGTATTTGCTCCTTGTAACCTTACAAGACTGGACGTCCCATGCTGTTTTGCATTAAAATTGGTATATATCAAATAGATATTCAATTATTACTTAATTTACATTAAAACGTGGGGATGGAAACATGGCTACTATTTTTAAATTGAATCTTTTCATGCAATTTATTTGGCCTCTTTTATTTGAGTGTAAAATGACCAAATCAAAAGACCGTTTGTGTTGAGCCGTACATTCATCCCTGCAATTCCCTGGCATCTCCCTCAGTGGGCGTACGCCCCCAGCAGATGGGAATGACTTCTCCAAATCCTTGTTGTTGGCTTTACAAACGTGTAGGAGTGTGCAGCGGTGACCTGGGAAAGTGGCAGAAATGTCACATACTTCTTTTGTGCGGCAGTAAAAAGCTCAGCTGTCTGGGGAGCCATCGATCTGACAAGTTATTACAGAAGAGCAGAGGCAAGAGGAGGCCATCAGGAGCATGACACTGACAACAGCTGGGGCTCCCTCTCTCCTTCTCTCTCCCTCTCTCTCTTTGTCTCCTTCTCCCTACATATCATGTTGCCCTCTCCCACTTCCCTCTCTCTGCTGTCTTTTTTCTCTTTCCACTTGTGTCTTTCTTCTCAATTTCTACTTCCTTCTCCTTACCTTGCCTCCAATCTTTGACATCTGCCCTTGCTTCATTTCACTTTCTCTCTCCATTTCTCTCTCTCATTCAACCTCGCTCTTGCTGTCTTAACTTCTCTCTTTCCCTTTCACCTCTTTTGCTCTCTACCTTCTTCTCCCCTAGCTATTCTCTCTATTCACCTCCCTTTCTCTTTCTTTCCTTAAATGTGCCTTACTGTCTCTGCTTCCCAAACCATACCTAGATCACTCTACTCTTGCGTCTCATAGCTTTGAGCTGTTGTTTTTTTTATTTCATAATAAGTTCCTCTGACTTCACCCTTTCGAAGGCTAAAGTGCATGCTGTTTCTAGAGGGCACAGTTTTAGATGATTTACAGGGAGCACAAAAAATGGAGACGAAATTCAGTCTGTGTACTTGGTGGCCAACGGATTTTCTTTTGAAATGAAAAAAACAAAAATGAAAAATGGCCAGAAAAACAATCTCATTATCCAATTGTTTATAGAGGAAAACCGGAAATTAAAATGCAAGTCATATTACTTAATTTTGCATAGGTATTTTTTCATGGCCGAGAGGGCACGCTGCCGCAACAAACAACAATGGAATGTTATGTTCTCTTTTGAGGAGGCAAACGGGTTACACTAAATGATTATGACATGTCTGTGGACAAGATATGCAGGATATTTCAGGTGGTGCCATTGTTCAATATATAACAAATTACACAATATACAAGTAGTTATAATTTAGTTTGCGAACACAGAGTTCACAGAGCCTGGGTTAGCTTGGGGCATGCATACAACCGCTTACTATGCACAAAAAAAACAACGTAAAATTGAGGAATAAGATTTATACACACATATTTCATTTTCCAGTTTCCATCTATAAACACATCAAAGGCAATCGGATAACGAGATTGTTTTTTGTTTTCCGTTTTTTGACATCAAAACCAAATTCAGTGATATATAGTATACAGTATATAATAAAATATAAATTTGGTTTTACGTTTGAATAGTTGTTGTGGTTTCTTTGATTGTTTGTTTCTTTGCTGTTTTAAGTATGACCTGAATATCTTTCTGCAGTGGCCTAATGATAACTATATAGTCACCACCACCTTAAAACGACACATTTCTTGAATCTGAATTTTTTTTCCTCATATCAACACACAGTGACATTAATGCTCAGATGTATCCATGGTAGCAGCTTGGACAGCATCCTTCCAGCTGCATTATTGCTGAATGGTAGTCTGCTGTCTAGCCAGTTGTTCAACGTTGTTAGCTAGCCAGAGAAGCTAGCAGCTTCAAATTATTATTATCACAACCTCACACTGTAAAAAATTATTTCCCCTTTTTTTTGACTCAACTTCTGTTTTTGGGTCAAGTCAACTTTCAACTCAAAAGTTTTCAATACTGTTGTTTAGATAACACGCATATCTGTGTTTTTGCTTTGAAATTCTAACACACAGATGACACAACTGAGCTATTTTTGTCCTGTCAAAATTAAGTTGAAGTTCACCGTCTGGTTCAGCTCGCTACGTCATTTTGCACATGCGCAGACCACATTAGTCAACGTCTCTTCCAGAGCGGCAGAGCGAAGACGGTAACGGGTCTCTGGTCTCCTCCATCGAAGGACCGAGCGCGTTTGCGCGACTGTTGGCGTAAGTAAACTTTTTCTACTGTCTAGCTAATATTTCAGTCTAGTTTTGAGTTTTGTCTTTACTAAGTGAAAGTTTTAACGAAATACTGTGAACTGAGCATTCACACCTACAATATAACGTGCAAGCCCTTAGTTTAAAAAACGTAAGAGAGATGTTAGCCGTAGGCGCGGGAAAATAACGAACATTGCACTTTTTACATTAACTAGCTAGCTAGCTAGTAGTAGCTATGTAATGACCAACTATGTGGAGAAATTCTATACTTGCCTTCAACTAAAATGCAAGTAACAAACTAATCCTCTGAATGTAGCTAGCTAAGGTAGTTAGCCCATATGTTGACAAGCTATCTGACGCTAGCTGGTTTGACTAGCCTAGCAAGCTCCATGACACCGACTAACGTTAGGTCATGATGAGACGGACTTCGTTTAAAAACTACCCATACATATAATGGCTAGCTAAATAGTGACTTGTGTACGGTGCAAGTATGAACAAGGAGTACAGCTTCGTCGACATTGAACTTTCTTGCACGACATCTATGTTGTGAATTACTCACGTACGCTCAGTCTCCGGACTGTATAGGTTAGTGTGTGTAATTACGGCTACGTTAGTTACGTAGGGAAGTTTCGTAAGAAATCCTCGAGATCGCCTTGTGTTTACGGCGGTCGCCTGTTTAGAAGTCAGAAACGATGTAAGTTTGTACTCAATATTTAACTATTGTTGTAGCAGATTAAGCTGTTTGTCTTGTTTCATTCTGCAATGAGTACTTAATGTTAACCATTTTAGCCTGTGATGTGGAGCTGCTAGTTTACCTGTATTTTTCTAGCTTGCTAACTTTCCACTGTACATCACACATGTTACTGGCTAGTGTGTGATACGTTTTCCAGGGCTTTAATCCTTACGGTACTGAAGATGATTATCATTTTACTTGCACAGTGTGATAGTGTGTGTGTGTGTGTGTGTGTGTGTGTGAGAGAGAGAGAGAGAGAGAGAGAGAGAGAGAGAGAGAGAGAGAGATGTAAACTAGGAAATGGTTGACCAATGCATCATTTTTGATTGAAATTAAATAGCCTTCCAACATAGGGCTTAGTCCCTTAAATTGCATTACATTTCCTTAAATAACAAGCTTTTCTGACAACACACCTATGCTATTTGTATTTTAAGCCAAGCTAATGCAATATTTTTGTCTCTCTTTCTTCAGAAACAACTGACCAAAGATTCATTCAGTGGCCTGATTGATGCAGTGGACCTGTAAGTTTTGTAGTTTTTCCTCAGCAAATCAGCGGAAAGTAATACGGCATTACAAAGTTCAGCATAGATTCAATGGAACTACTTGCCCCTTTCCCTGCATATACAAAGACTGCCCTTGCACCCTCAAGACCCAAGCAGCTTTAAAAAAACATTTGGTTGCCCAGCATGCCCGAAAAATTAACTATGAGCCTGTAAATGCACAACTGTTGTGTGAACTGTGTGATTTTTGTGAACCTTTCAACCTTACAAAATACTTTGTTCATTTAGGAAAGCATGTTAAGAGTAGGGAAACAGTGAATTGTCCTTTTAAACAGTGCACTTTCAAATCCAATGTCTACAACACTTTTAAGGCTCACAAGAGCAGGTATCACCATGTGTCCAGTGTAGATGATGTACGACCTGATATTATTAATTTTGGAAATGAGACCCATGCTGTAGTCACTGACCATGCACATTTAGAGGATGATATTGAGTTAGGCCTAAACTCTGATAATGATGATTATGAGGAAGAGGACATTGAGGAAACTATTAAGTATAGTCTCGCTTCTTTATTCTTACGAATTGGTCAAGGATCTCAAAGCCAGGTGGTCTGCTTTGTTCACAGAGCGACAGGTGAGTGTATTATTAAAGTGACTTGTATTACATTCTTTCTTTGATTATAATCTGTTTTTCTATTAATATTTTGTCTCCATGTTTGTCCCGGGTTTTTATGCAGATTGAAGCAGAATTCCGGCGGATTGTCTCCATGAACCTGAAGCAGCCATTTTTTGACCGCCTAGATGAGTTTGTCCCTAAGTTCCTGCGTCTTTACAGACAGAGACTGCAGAGTGTCAAGGAACTTCAGCTTTTTGTTGAGTCTCTAGATGATGATGTAAGTAATAGTTTCCGTTTCAGTGGTTTGACTGTCTTTTTAGGCAAAGTCTGTTCACTTGACAGCCATATTTGGTAACAACTTTTGAGCATGTATTTCAGATTATTAAGTGTAGGTGCCTATCAGAATGAATGCAGAATGTGTCCATTAAACTACAAAACACAGGAAGGTCATAACCACAAACAAAGTATATCGCTGGAAAGATTGGTATGTGTATCTCCCTAACAAAATTAGAACATAAACAGGGTATGATGACATTGTCAGAGTAAGAAATAATTATTTTAATCTAATGTATGACTTTGAACTTCAAATTCTTGTTGAAACTGTGTTGTATTTTGATGAAGGCAACATTTGAAGTACAAAGTCATAATTTAAATCAAAATAATTATTTCTTACTCTGACAATATCTTCATGTCCTGTCTATAACAATATTTTTATATGACTAATCTCATGTATGTTTTTGTTCAAACATTTAAGGTGATCCCAAACTTTTAAAAGGTAGAGTAGATGTTTTTACTTATGCAGCACTGATGTCTTTTCTGGTCTGTATCCCTCTTCTATTGTCCAGAATTCAAATCAACAGAAGAGAGCAGTTGTTCTCCTTGGCCTCTCCCATTTCTTGAAAGAGGATCCCTCCCAGTTCTTCAAGATTTGTAAGGTATGTGAGGAATCAATGCTACTTTGGAATCCATATCACTTCCTAATCTCAATCTTTTTGATCCAAATGAAATCATGAGTCATCGGGCTGCCTGTCTTTCTCAGACTAAACTGTGAAATGGCCCAACACCTGTGAGAAAAGACCTGTTTTGTTGTTGTCTTAACCATTGCTTGACCCCACATCAAACATCCATGATCAAAGATGTTATGACCAGCAGTACGATGGAACTATTTGATCAAAGATGTTTTGGCGATCAGTATGGTGGGACTTTTTGCTCCATTGCACCACTTTGTGCCTCAGGGTCTTTTTGACCCCAGAGGACAACAAATTAAAAAGTTTAAATTCAGTAACACACCCATAATTCAATCAAATTACTTCAAATGTATTTTAATCATTAAGAGCATTGTAGTAACTACCATTATTTTCAGACCATTTGATGAATAAAAACATATTTTGATGGCAAAAGATTTCATTTTGGTTTCAGAATGACCCCAGGATCAAATAAGAGGGTTAAATGGAGGCCAAGTGAATTATTCAAAGTTGCAGTGACGGGATTCCTTGCTCATTAATTTGAAATTGTAATGTATTAAAAGACATAGGAGAAGCACTCCTGAAGAAGACTGTCTGTGCCTTGTGTTGCTTCTCCCTATGTCTTTTCAATTGTCTAGCCAGTAAAAAAGGCTTTTAAATAATTTTGACGAAGAGTGCCTTGGATTTTCCTTTTTTCTACATGTAATGTATTTGAATTTCTTCCGTTAACATTTACATTAGTTTGCATCAGATTTTTGTCCCCAAGTTTGCAACGCATCTTGACTTTTCATGTATTTGCAATCTATTCTTATTACTTTGTTTTTGTTTTTAGCCAACCAAAGAGAGTGAGGCAGTGAAAGGAATGAACGTTGGAATCTTGGTGGTCACAGAGGAGGATCCTCAACGCCCTGTCCCCAAGGAGATGATTGATATTGCACTGATTCTGGAGGAGCATATAGTTCTTCAGGACCTGAAGGATGTGCCCAACGCATTCGCCCTGCTGATGGGTCTGCTATATGCCTTCAACATCCACTACCCAAAAGGGCTCAAGTACATGTTTGAGGTAATAATGAACATTGGTGGAAATACTTGCTCTGCAAGAGTTAATGGACTCCGGAACAAGCTCATGTCCAAGAGCCTGTGAAACTAAATCATTGTTGATTGCATTGTACGTTCTGGAAAGCACACAGTTATGTATATGTGCGGCTGATGAATAGATGGACTAGGTAGTCCAGATAGTTTTCCCTATCTCTCAAAGGTGTTTGATGCTAAGATGGATTACACAGTTCTGGTTGTTTTTATATTCCTCAAAAGTGCCACCTGTTATTTTGGCTACATGGTTGTCATGGTGTTACTGTTCCTTTATTTTAAGTGTGCCTTTTAAGACCTTGTACCTAGTAAGGTTGTTTGTGGGGAAAAAAGGAGAAAACTATTGTCATTCGATTTTTGTTTTACTCACGCAAATAAATAGCCTTGTTAAGTTGCAATTGCATGTTCTGGTAAGCACACTGTTATACATATATTAACTGTTGATGCTGGGGTGGACTAGAAATCCTGAGAGTTGTTTTGCGCAGTCTCAAAATATGCTGGTTTTATTGCCTCTTGTCGACATATGTGACTGTATATCTTATTCAATTTTGCCACCGTCTTGCACACTCGGGTATTTGTTATCTCACACACTGACACAATCACACACACACACACGCGCACACACACACTCTCACAGACACACACACTCTCACACAGACACTCACACACTCACTCTCTCACACACTCACACACACACACTCTCTCACACACACACACACACACACACACTCTCACACACTCACTCTCACACTCACTTTCTCAAACTCTCACACACACACACTCTCTCACTCTCACACACACTCTCTCACTCTCACACTCTCTCACTCTCACACACACACTCACTCTCTCTCACACACAAGAAATCCTGTGTCTTACCAATGTTTTGCATTGAAACACTTGAATTTGTGAAATAAATTTTTTTGTTAATCTTGTCTCACACTTGTCTTGTGTAAACTTAAAAAAGAAAGTTGGAAGAACTTAGATTTTCAAGGCAACCGAGGCAACTTACTTGATATGTTAATTCAACAAACATAATGAAGTCAAGACAAATAAAAAGCTTAGTCAAGACAACTTCAAAATGCACATTAGCCCCACAATATGATGTTGTTGAAATGATGTAAATTGGAGTTGACTCCACACAATCATTAGTCCATATAATCCATAATTAGAAGTTGAATCCACTAAATTGAAAGTTGTGTTTACAAACAAACCTTAGTTGACTGAACATGTCATTAGTTAAGTGAACTTGCCACTTTAAGTTGAGAGAACTGAATTGTCGCTTTGTGGCAACTTAATATCTGATTTCCAAACAACTTAGAATTCTAAGGCAACCAGGTTACACATATGTTTAAGTTGAGTCAACAAATATTTTTTTACAGTGCATGGAGGTACTTTTAGCTGTGTTACATATGTGAAAGATTTTCAACCTTTGTGAAGCACATCGTTGTTACAGCTATATTCATAGTTAGTTTTCTGTCCAGAAACAAACATGTCACCTGTAGCTTTTTTGTTTAGACGTGCAATGACATGCCTTTGTGTCTGTCTTCTTTTGTAACTTATCCTTTTAGAGGTGGACATTTTCTTGGTTGTGATTTTTTACATACATTTCAAAATTTTAAGAAGCTTACCATAGCAAAAATTAATGTAAAGTGAAAGGCATCTCTCTGAGTGAACAAACCAGAGATTTTTTCCTGACTCCAAATTAATCCTAATGTTGCTTAGTCTCCACTGGCTGACTGCGTCAAAACATCACATTTCTTTATGGTTTGTCTTTTATTATTCTTAAAATGTGTATAACTAATTGTGGACAAAGACTCTTCATTCATCTCACTTGCAGTGCGGTTGGCAGCAACTCAGCTCAGGCTGGCCTGTACATCCAGCTGTCAGACAAACAGGTAGGAGGAACTGATGAGGTGTGGGGGGGGTTACGGCCCCAGACAGATGAATAGCCATCTTGATTGACGCTGGCCTTTGTGCACATCTCAGCACTGCTGATGTTCTGACACGGGTCTGTTGCACAGTAATGTGTGATCAGAAGAAAAGGGCACCGGCGGCTCTGATCATCATCCTGCCCAACTCCCCTGTCACCGCCTCCCCACCACCATGCCAAACATCAACTGGACAGAATCAGACTTGACACTAAACACAAGTCAGCTGAGCATGTGATGAGAGGAGAATAAACTGTGGAGTGGAGGAGCGAGCTATTGCAGGTGACTGGGAGGGGTATGAGTTAAAGATAGAACAAGGCAGTTCACTTGCTAACTTACTGTCAAACGTAGTATCCACTGTTGTTTTTAGAGTGTTTATTATTTTTTTCACAAGCAAAATGACAGAAAAGTGGCATCACAATGTAACGGTAAGACTTGAACCCACCTAATAAGCGTATGAACACAGTATATAAACATTTAATAAATGGTTTGTTACATTAGCTGTAAAGTATCTCTTAGACTACACTTAGATATAAGTGTATATTATATCAACAGCTATAATACTAATAATCCAAAAACATCTAGATTGATACTTAAAACATTTAAAATTAGCTTATTTATTAAAATGTTTACAGTGCTAAATATAAGGGGTTAAGTAAAGCATCATCAATGTAAGGTTTTTTATAAAATACTCAAAATATGGGAAGATGGGATGCGAAGAACCACTATACCGGCTTTGACAGAGTGGCAGGTACATTTAGTTGTTTCAGGCTGTGCCGAGCCACCAGGCTCTTGTTGGCGAGCTTCCCTCCAGTTTTGGCACCAGGAAACGCCGTGGCACCTTGTTTTGTCTGACTGACACCTGCTCCCTGTGTTTTGTCGGCGGCCTGTTCAACACCAGCTCCCCGTGTTTTGTTTTGGGTCCGGACGACTTCTGATCCTGTTGCCTGGTTGGTGGGTCTGCGAACTTTTGTTCCTTTTACCTTGTTGTAAGGTTGACACTAGGTTCAGGAACAGGTGAGACACATCAGGCTTTGGACAGACAATCACAGAGGCGGGAAAACACAAGGCAGATAATAAAACCAGACAAGACAAGGCAGGAAACACGGGCTACAACATAAACCAGGAAGAGAACAAATACACACTCATCACAGTACGTACCCCATAGGGAAGGATCCCAGATATCCCAAAACCAACGGAAAACTCAACTCAGGGTGGGTGGAGGAGGTTGGGCAGAGTCAAAAACAAACATAAGAGTGACTAAGGGAGAATGTAATTAAGTACATTGGGACAGTTAGCAGCACGGCATGGGAACTTAGTACCAAGGAACTCAAGGATTGGGAAGTGAGAATAGTGGGTGTCAGGGATAGCGGAACCGGGGACAGTGGGACTCTGGGACCCTGGGCCGTGGGGATTGGGGAGTGAGGATAGTGGGTGTCAGGAATAGCGGAACCCGGGACAGTGGGACGTGGGCAGCAGCGAAGGCCGGACCCCTCCACCAGCTGAGCAGGATGGCGAAGGCGATGGCCCTCTGGAGGCCAAGCAGGACGGTGAAGATGAAGCCCCTCTGGAGGCAGAGCAGGCCGGTGAAGGCGGAGTCCCTCTGGAGGCCAAGCAGGACGGTGAAGGCAGAGACGCACTGGGGGCCAAGCAGGACAGCACAGGGCTTCTGTAGGGCAGACAGGACTGTGTAGACTCTCTGGAGGCCGGCACCGAAGGCAAAACCCCTCTGGAGGACAGCAACAAAGGCGAGACCCCTCTGGCAGACGACAAAGACCCTCTGGAGACCGGGCCGGCTATCAAAGACCCTCTGGAGGCTGTGGAGGCCGTCGAACAGTTACTCCCTCTGCATGGACGGGCAGGTGAAGGGGCAGCTGGACTGAAGACAGGCCACAGGTCAGCTGGGCTGAAGGCAGGCGACGGGTCAGCTGGATTGGAGTCAGACAACAGGATATCAAACAGAAGTCTGTGGGGCCGCCAACCAAGGAACATGGTCAGGAATAGGCCGGACCACCAACAAAACACAGGGACAGGAGGCGGCCAGACCACTGACAAAACACAGTGGGTGTCAGGGATAGCGGAACAGCAAAGGAAGGACTCCTCCACCAGCCGAGCAGGATGGCGAAGACCCTCTGGAGGCCGAGCAGGACGGTGAAGTTGAAGGCCCTCTGGAGGCAGAGCAGGCCGGTGAAGGCGGAGCCCCTTTAGAGGCCGAGCAGAACAGTGAAGGCGGAGACGCTCTGGAGGCCAAGCAGGACAGCGAAGTGAAACCCCTCTGGAGGCCAAGCAAAACAGTCAAACAAAAGGATATCAAAAATAGAAGTCTGTGGGGCTGTCAACCAGGAATGGTCAGGAATGGGCCGGACCACCGACAAAACACAGGGGAGAGGAGCCTCAGTGGCACCAAACAACGGCGAAGTCTCAGGGGTGCCTGACAAAGGCAAAGTCTCAGGGGAGCCTAACCAAGGAAAATGTGGGCCTGACAAAAGCAAAATAATTGAAGTGCCGGGCAACGGCAAAATTCTCTGAAGTGCCGGGCAACAGCACAGTCTCTTGGACAATGGTCAAAGAAGGCACCGGGAGATTGGTCTGCTGAGGCTCTAGAAGACTGGTCAGCGTAGACTCTGGGAGAATGGTCAGCATAGACTCTGGAAGACTGGTCAGCTCTGGAATACTGGTTAGCTGTGGCTCTGGAACAATGGTCAACTCTGACTCTGGGAAACGGCATGTCAGCTGGGACTCTGGAAAGCTGCATGTCAGTGAGGTTCTGAAAAGCTGCACGTCAGCGGAGGTTCTAAATCACTGCAAGTCAGCGGAGGTTCTGGAACGCTGATTAGCGGAGCTTCAGGAAGGCTGCACGTCAGCAGAGGTTTTGGAAGGCTGCATGTCAGCCGGACCGCTGCACAGCACATGCTCCAGTCCACTGGACAGCACGGCAGCAAGGAGTGGTTGACGCAGGGCATGGCGTCAGGAGCCACGTAGACCCCTCCTCCATCTACGACCTCCACAAGTCCCAGGGAATATGGGTATTCTTGTGGACACAGGTATCTGCTGTATAGGCACCAGGAGGGCAGTAATACTAAAGTAAGGAGAACGGCAGGGAAGTCAGGCAGGCTGGTAGTGAGTCTTTAAGCCCTGGAAGGCTGAGTTCCCGTTCTACATCCCGCCAGCCCTACCACCAAATGAAGGGAGCAAAAGCGTGGAAAGGCTCGAACTCTGCTGGGTCCATTTCAGGTCGGATCATTCTGTTGTGGTTGGTGAAGGAGGTCGGACCAAAATGCAGAGAAGACAGGCGAGGTACTGAACTTGAGATTTTATTCCACAAAAAATACGAAAAACAGAAGGTGTCCACAAAAAAAGCAGGTCAAAAAACTAAGAAACAAGATGAACAGGGGGAAAAATCTGGAATCAAGCAGAGAAAGACAGCATGCTGACCCAGGGAAATACAACAATGATCCGACACAAGAAAGGGATGCACAAAGAGTAAATACACAGGGTAACCAGGTAACGAGAGATAGGTGACTCTGGGTTCAGAAACAGGTGATACACAACAGGATGGGACAGACAATCACAGAGGTGGGAAAATATAAGGCAGGTAGTAAAACCCGACTTAAAAATAAAATAGGAAAAAGAACATACAGACACTCACTGGAAAACACAAGACAGGAAGTAAACAAGACAAGGGAGGAAACACGGGCTACAACATAAACCAAGAAACAGAACAAATACACAATCATAACAGAACAAATACCCCATAATCACAGTGGTCATGCTCAGACAACTAGTCACTTTTGGATGGAAATTATATCAGTCCTTTTTTCATCATCTGATACTGACATTAAAGTCATAAATAAGCAGATAATAGAATATGTTTGCTTCCAACCATAATTTGACAATAAACATGATGCAATTTCTCTATTTGAAAAACAAAAACAAAAAAACACACAAAACAGCTACAGACTGCACCATCTCCATTGGCCTTAACTTAACACAAGTGCCACCATATATATATATATATATATATATATATATATATATATATATATATATATATTCACATAGAAGCAGGCTGGTTTAGTGTTAACTTTTAATGTAGGCCTAAGCTGTACTGTTAGCAGAGGTTAGCACTGTTCTCTTAATGCATCCATGGTTAGCACACGTCAGCTAACTTGTGGCTTATTGTAGCCAAGTCTCCCGCCGGGGATGTCAATTTATCTTCTATAATCTAGTATTTATAATAACAGTAATTCCTGTCCTCCTAAGGCCAGTGTTATTGCTGGTGTACAAGGCTTGACTAGCTTGTGTCTCTCATTAGCTCCGTCATGAATGTATTAAGAGAACGAGCTCCGCTCTCACTACCTGTCGGTAACACAATTGACAATTCACTTTTCTTCTTCTTCACGCTAGGATGTTTGTTTTATTTCGGTTTTGTACGGGTCAATATGTCTATCCAGTTTGCCGTTTTTGTTGCCCTCTTCTTGTAATTCACTTTTTTTCTTCTTTCCCATTGGATGTTTGTTTTCTTTTGGTTTTGCACAAATCAATATAAATATCATCAACACAACCATTCACTTGCTGTGAATTCTCACACTTTGGGCTCAATCGGAGATTTCACAAACTTGTAATAGGGAGCTGGTAAATAATAAATTTGTTGTCACGTCCAACTGTTTTGAACATCTGCTTTCCCATATATAGCTCCGCCAGGTAATGCCTTAATAATTTCATGCATGTGTGAAAGGGAGTATAGAGAAGAACAGCCTATACGGCGAGTAACTACTCTTGGAAGAGATAGGTCTTCACGCTATTTTTTCAAGACAGGTAAGGATTCTGCTGACCGAATTTGCAGAGGTCTTACTGTCAAGGTTGGCAGCTCTGCCAGAAGGGTATTACAGTATTCAAGGCAAGCAATGATGAAGCTTTACTATGTTAAGTAAAGTAATAAAGAGCTTTTCACAGGAAACAATCACAAAGTTCTTTACACAACATAAGCGGCACAGGCTACTCAGTAAGATATGAGAGACTGATGCAATATGCTCAGTGAAAAGTAGTTGGTCATCAATCACAAAGCCAAAATTTCCAGCAGACTATAATAGTGAGAGTGAGGAAGAGCAGAAGGACAGGTTGGGATCCCCAGGAGTTCAGTCTTATAGAGATTGTGTTGATGCTGGTTTACCATCATCCATTTTGGGATATCATTGAGGCAGGCTGAGATCCTTGCTGAGACAGTCAAATAGTCTGGCGAGAAGAATGCAAGGAGACGGTGTATATTGAGAAGAGAAGGGGACCAAGCACAGATCCTTGCGGTACCCCAGTGGAGAAAAAGTGACACTTGGACTACTCTCCATGCCAAGACATTTTGAATGAATGCTCTGTGAGGTGGGATTCAAACAAGAGTAGTGCTGTATCAGAAATAGGGTTGACAAGAGGATTTGTTGGTTTACCATGTCAAAGGGTGCTGACAGGTCCAGCAAGATAAAAGCTGATGAGTGGACATCTCTTCTCCTTAATTGAACTGTTTCTATCACTGAGGACATTGTAGTGTTGGCAAGTGAGTTATATCTGTTATAATGCAGATTGTTTGATCATACACTTTTGCAGCCAACAATATAATAATTGGCAGCTTTATTCTATATTCTTTATTAAATGCTGTTTTAAGTGTACTATTAGAGGCATGTTGATCTTGCCAAGAATACATATCTGGGGTAAACACTGATTAGTATTTTCTGGCATGAAAATAGCCATCTTGGTCGCAAAGATATTACACATTTGCACCATTAATAAGGTATAAATGATGTGTAAATGAAGTAAGTATTCAGTATATGAGGTAAGTATAAACATATTGGTATCAGTTGTCAATCAAAACCCAAACTGCCACAGTAGCATTCAGTCATGAGCTTTGTGAGCTGTTTTGAAGATAACAGGGTGGGATGTTTCTAAGGCTGCAAACACTGTGGTAAAGTCCTGCCAGGGTAAAACACTTGAATTAGTTAGTTCTGCTTGGGTATAAAGGTTTTTTTCCGAACAATGCAGGGGAGTAGTGATTGACACAGCCCTCTGCAGCTCAAGTACCCACTGATGGCAGCACTTCAGCTACAAGAAGACACTCTGATGAGGGACAGCCAGCTCTTACATTCTTTCCTCTAAAATTCACCAAAAGACAGCACAATGACAGATGGGCTCAACTCAAGTAATGAAGGGTTGATCCTCGTAACAGCCATATGTTCTGTGTCAAAACATCCTAGAACTAAACTGTGATCTACTGCCTGAATGTCTTTAAAGTTGCACTAATCAGTATTTTTACATTAACAAATGATCAAATAACTAAGTTTACAGTAATGTGAAAGCTCACAGAGGTTTCTAGTGTTGTTTAGTTCATTGTTGGGGTTTTAAGGCCCAGGAGTCTTGTTTATAAAACTGTGAGTAGGATCCGTACAAAAAGTGTACGTACGCCCAAAAGCCAAAAATGGCGTATGGCAAAAAAAAGTGAAAACATCTATAAAACACATCTGTAAGAAATGTCCCCTTTATAAATTACAGATTACCCACAAGTGTGCATACGTGAATCATTATCCCGCCCTGTACACGCCCATTTTTAACCATAAATAGTCAATGCAAAGTACCTTGTGAATGCTGATAAGTATGTTAATGCCAACAGTATTAAAGTTCAGACTGATAACCAGGACATTAAGTGTAACGATTGCGCAAGAGCTTAACAGCTGTATTTTCAGACTTTGACATTTATATATGCACAGACATTTAGTGATTTACACTGTGTTCTGCGATTATCTAATGGTAGGGTATTTGATGCTATCATGTATTCCATGGAGTCAGGCAATCGCCTTCTCCTGTGCTCCGTAGCGAGCAATGTGACGGTGAGACAGCACTGATTAAAAATTAAGAACGGATTTTGATTTAGGATTTTAGTTGGATTTTACAAGGTGTTTATGGAACAATTATCACTCAATACAAGCGTAAATAACACTGCTGGAGCTATCTTCATGATAACTTGGATGATATGGAGAGAAAAAAGCGTGTGTGAGGCATCAATACTTAATATTATTAAAAATATTAAGAGTAATCATTATTTCCACATTTACTTTCTGCAGTCTGACATCAGTTCCCCCCCTCACCATCTGCGTCGCCAATTCCCATTGTCTCCAAAACGTGCGTACGCATGGGTCAGAGTTTGCGTGAGGGATCGCAAATTCTCACCTCAAGTTTGTTTTTTATATATCACAACCTTTGCATGGGAAGTGATGTATGCACATTTTCACATTTATAAATGAGAGGACCTTACTGTTTTTATTCAGTCACACCAATGTCATCAGCCTTGACTCTAGTGGCAGCAGGCAGCTGTTTTTTTATTAAAAACATCTGATTAACCAAACAGCAGAAATACATAGTTAGTGACTTCTGACTAGCTGCTGAGAATACCAGGGGATCATTTAGCAGCTAAAGAGACAGATATTTTCTCAGAAGTTGGGGAACAAAAAGAAAACTAGAAAGAAAATAGATATTGGATTTACATTCATCACCAGAAACATGACTCCAAATGAATGCTTAAGTTGCTCTGTTCCTGTCGGATGTGTCAATTGCATATACATTTGCAGTAACAACATTATAAGGTGGTAATATAATATTTTGTTTTCAGCATATTCCACTCTCCTCAAGTGGCTAAGTGCATATTTAAAGGGGAATTTCAGTTTGTTTTTTGTTTTTTTAATCTGGATCCTATTTTCCCTTTCTTTAATTGACTAATATTAACTAAAAGTGCTGTTTTTGCCACTCACCAAATTGTTATTATAAGTGTCTTTTGTGTGAAACTTACTGATACCAGGTCCACACAGTAACTTTAGCTAATGACTTAATGAGCTACTTAATGACTCCTACGCTTGGAACAGCATTTTTCTTTGAGAAAATGTGCTTTGGTATAAGAGACTAAAAGTAAAAGACTTCACTTTGGCTGGCAGTAAACATCACGGTCTAACTGGTCACTGCAGACCCGCTGTAGCAAAGCATCCAAAGGTAACGTCTGTGAAAGCTGCACAATATGTAGTTTGACATTTTGTTGGCACAGTTCAGAAATGCGCCATTGAAAATCTTCTGTACTCCAAAACAACAAACTCCCCTTAACTCCTCCCTCCCTGCTCATGTTACCAAACAATACATCCATGGTTCCACACCGCTATCTTCCTGCAAAGTTGCCTTGTGAGATTTCAGTACAAAACTTTACTATCTTTACATGATGTAGTCCGACACAAATACAAAAACAGCACTTTAAGTGGACGGGAATTGACTACAGAGATGATTAAATGCAGAAAAACAGAGGTAAGAACAGAGGTAGGAAGTCCATAGTAATGAACAAAGCCATATAAGAATTGGGATACTATTTTGGATAACTGTGTGTTTATGGCTGGCTAGTTGTACTTGACCTCTTAAGTTGTAGTCTATATCGATGACGTTTCATTTATTGGATAGTTCCGGTGCGGGCGGAGGTTCCGCAGGATGTCCCTCATTTTAGGGCCGGACGTTTCTCACCTTCAGCTTTCTTTGTGTTGACATTTTAATCTCCGCTCGAGTCGGGAAACATCCTCTGAGCTAGAACCGACAATCATTATTTTTTGGAGTAAAATTATAATCACACAATTGGAAGCCATTTAAATCTCAGAGCTCACCTCCCTAAGTGCACATGTTCCAACAAAACCCTTCCGAGGCTATTTTGCAGAGGCGCCGTTGCTCCGTCTGGTGCTTAGCTAGAGGTTTACAAGTATGACCTTTTGTGTTAATCAACCCTTTAAAGCCCTCTTAAAGCTAATTTGGATGGTTTGTGTGTGTGTGTGTGTGTGTGTGTGTGTGTGTGTGTGTGTAGGTGCTGAGACGGTAGTCCACTGAGACTGATGGGAAGAATGATATTGACACGGCTGGTGATCGCACTAATCCCTGCCCGTCAGAGCACAGCCCACCGTGGGGTGTGTTTATCGTCCCTCTCCGCTCGCCGTGTTGGAGTTAATGTTGGGTGACACTCAGACACCCTGGCTGATGTGTTTTGGCACTGCGAAGATCCCAGCTGTGCATTTACATATGCAATGACCCAGATTAGCATCCCTCCTCACACTCCATCAACACTAATTAGAGCAGCCCAGTTAGAGGAGCGCTTGTCCAGCGAATCCTCATGACCACGGCAACCTCTACGTGTGACTGTGTACACCACTCTCAAGTTGATTTCTCACTGGCTTGACAATGACAGCAAAGTAGGTGAAGTTTCAATAAGCGTTTAATTAGAGTTCTTCCCCCAAAACCACACAGTACATTTAAATTTTTAATCATGTAATCATTGTTTTAGACTGTCATTTTAGACTTTGATTTCACATTGGCAATAGTCCATGTTGGACAATGACATTACAGGGTCCATTCACTTACCTCTGACACAGATTTAGAGGTTTAGATGTATTTGTCCAAGTCTTGATATATCTGTCTCTGAGATTTCTGTCAACACCATTCTTGAACAGTTTTTATGGGACATTTTTTTCAGTGAAGAAGTACTGTAGTCTTTATGAAAATTATTAACAGTGTGATCTGTGATTTTACAGTGTAACCAGGAGACTGTTTCTGGAACCTTGCTGTTGAATTGCTTTTAAAAATGTGGTTTTCAATCAATGAAGTGAGCAGCACAAATGACATTCCCTTGACCTATATCGTATTGGGGACATGGCAGAAAACTCACAGTATGTACAGTATTGGACAAACAAATCCAAACTATCAGCTTGGCTAGTTCCTACTAGAGGTAAGTGATGTTTTGTATTTTGAGTGAACTGACCTGTTTCAAAGCCAAGTCATTCACTACATACTGCACTGTATGCCATGGGCCATTTTAGACTCAAGCCCCACTAAAAGAAATTTCAATCAATTTACGGGCTTCAACTGAGATTTTGTGAACTTATCTGTTATGGAGAAACAAACAATTACCATTAACAGAAACATAGTTTTTGCCAATCGGAGGTGTTTTTGCCAGACTCCTGCCTTTGGCTGAGTCTCTCTCTAATCTGTCAGAGGGAGAGCAGGAGTATAGTTGTGAAGTTTAACCTAACAGAGAAGAAGTTGGTAATTTCATGGCGCAGATTAGAACCTATATGGAAACGTAAGCAACTAAAATTGCTAAATGTTAGAATGTCAAATAGGTCATTTTTGTGAGACAATAGTGTCCGGAAATGCCACAATTAAAAATCAAGTGATTTTCTTATGACTGTTTATAAAATATAGGCTCAATTTTCATGCCTAATAAGCTTAATGTAATCATTGTAGTCAATTCTATTCCAGTGTGAGGAAGCAGACAAGAGGGAGACCATTACATTATCTCAGGCCAATGGAAAGTCATATGAAAAGTTATGTTAAAGTGCAATAATACTTTATTACTAAAGAAAAATACATTATTCTTGAAGATGCATCTGCAAAATAAAGTATTCTTTGTAGGCTGGATGTTCATCAACATTTGTTTTAATGTTCATATGTTTGGTTTTGATGAAATGTTATTGTGTTGGGAGAAATTGTAATATTACACCTGTATTACTGTAATTACTGTAGGTAGTGTAGGTGTACATATTTGGGAATGATGCTCTATATTTTGATAAGGGTCACAGGTTGTTGACAAGGTAAGATCTAATCGGGATCCAAATAAGCATGCTGTGCACTCAAATCCTGGGTAGAATTAAGATAAGATATTAAAATTGAAGGGTCACTGCAATAATAGCCTAAGAACGGATGAATAGTCTCGATCAGGGATCTTCATCAGTGGGTCCTCAGAGTCCCTGCAGGGGAGCCTCCAAATTGTTGTTAATTTTGGAAAGTTTTTTTCACAAATTAAAAAGTCATGAATCCAACCTATGATTAGCAAATATAAATCCCCACTGATGATAGGCTTACTGGCCTATAGTCACTGAAGTAGCCATCCACAGATACAGTTCATGCTAAGAATTCACTGTGCCACATGTATGTTTAAAATTTAAACAGTATTTTAATAGTTTAGTATACTATGGGGAAAGAGTATGTATAAAGGCTTTGGGCCTTACATTATTGTAGGCCCAGTTTAATATGCAACTTCTGTTTATACAATATACTTAGTAGAGGGTCCCTGCTCCGTCTCTATTTATTTTTTATTTAATTAAATTATTATAATTAAATATTTATTTATTTATTTTTGGGGCATCTTAGGCCTTTATTATATTGGACAGCTGAAGATGTGCAAGGGGAGAGAGAGAGAGGGGGATTGACATGCAGCAAAAAATGCAGGTTGGAGTCAAACCTGCTGCCACTGCAACACGGACTGAACGTTTGTTCATTGGGCGCACGCTTTACCAGCTGGGCTAACCAGGCACCCCTCTTTCTCTCTGTCAGTTAAGGGGTCGTTGACATAAAAAACGTTAGACCGTAGTAACCATAGAGCAACTTTTATGTAAACAAAACAACATGAAAAAACAAAAATCAAAAGTACTTATACTAAACATAAATAGTAACTGTAAAGTGGATAGAGACAATTCATATTTTCACACATAAAGTAAGAAGACAAGTAAGTTGCAATGACTAAATAAATGCATGAGAGGTACTTTAGACAATGGAACCAGATGGGTAAAGTATCCAGTATACTAGTCTGCAAATAGGGACAGAGCAATCATATAGCCACACATTATAGGTATGCTACCAATCCCACTGATCAGCTGATATTCACACATCATGCACTGGGAGTCACTCATGCTACTAAAAGCTTCTGAGCCTGTTGAACCTTTACAAAGGCACATGTGCAGCTCGCAGTGTGAGTGTTGCCGTTGCAGAGGATGGGGGGCGAAAATGCACGGGGGCAAAGACGCAGCTAGATTACTGCTTGTCATTAGCAGCATATGCTTCCATTCATTAACTAATTGCACTTTATTATGATGTAATTATAGCGTCCACAGTGTGTGATCACAAAAACTAAGCTGTGGCACTCCAGCCAGAGCCACCCCTTGCACTCCATGCAGTAATTGCCCTCTCGGCTTTGATGAATAAGGAGATGATTAACCTTAATTCCCAAACAGCATCGGGGCATTAGCAGTGAATGAATTACGGGGAAGTGGATGTGACTAAGGGACTTAATATGGTAAATTGGTTGAGCATCTGAAGTGGCTCCAATGATGCTCTATTAGCTCAAGGCCTTTTCTCCCGCTGCAACTGATTCCAGGTCGGAGCCGCTTCAATCAGACTCTGACTGTGAGTCGAGATGCCGACTGTCCCTGTGCAGCGCAAAAACTAATCATCCAATTCACACAGGTAAAGATTCAGTCACTACATCATATGGGGAGGGGAGCCCAGTTATGTAATGTAGATAAATTCATCCCATGCGCATGGCATAATGACAGGGAGTTATCTGATCTAATATCCAGCTTGTCACAGAAAATGCATTCATCTCTGTGTACTAGTAGCCACAGAGTCCTATCCCCCACATTCCACACCACGTTCACTTTTAATAGGCGAGGGATTTCACCTCCCATTCTCTTAATGTACCCGCTGCCCAGCAGAAGAGGCTGCTTCTTTTTTTTTTTTTGGCTGCCTAAGCAAAATGTAGATTGCGCCAACAAAAACTCCACTTGCATGCCAGTAAATATGATGACACTGCAAGCTCGTCTTTTGCCGACAAAGTTGTGATCCTTGTGTTTTTTTTGATGAAGCAGTGAAAACAAGCCACTGCGAGAGCACCGGCAGCTGTGTGGTTAAGGATACAAACGCCCCGCCTCCTCTCTGCACCTCTCCCAGCACCGGAGGGACAACAGGGCTGAGGTGGAAGTGGGGGGGATCGAGAAGGAATGACAACCTGTGTGTGAGTTATAGTGCAAATGAGTTCTGTGAAGCTGCTAATTGTAGTCTAAGAAAAACAGCTCAGAATGAGTGTGTGTATGTGTGTGTGTGTGTGTGTGTGTGTGTGTGTGTGTGTGTGTGTGTGTGTGTGTGTATGCATACATTGTGCACTAGCACCGTATGTGTGTACATCCTTTTGCCTAAAGATGCAAGGGGCTAATTTTGCTTACCAGAACCATTTTTGCTTATCAACAGAAAATGAGGAAAATATGGATCTTAGCTCATTATGGTGTTGTTTATGTTTACCCAAGTAACCCATTAAACCTGGGAGAGAGAGCCTCCTTTAACTGTAAGCATGTTAGTAATGTGGTCTCAGTCATTGGAGGGGGCTACTCATTACTCTTTAATGTGCTGAATAAACATTTCACAGGCTCACTGTTCCCTGCTATTGTTCATATTGTTGTGAATGCAGCATTTTCTTATTGTTGGACCACTCTAGCAGATATGCTTTGCCGTGTATGCAAGCTACAAAACCACAGGGTGCTGAAGGTGGAGAAGGGGTGGGTGGTAATAAATAAATATATTGTTATATATTCTGTTAAAAAGAAGCCTACTTGATGGTGACATGATGGTGGTCATATTTTTGTTCAAGGATCATTAGATAATATTGATGCTGTAGAAAGCTGATATAAAAAAAAATAAAAATAAATAAAACTTATACCACAAAGAGAGGAAGCTGCTAATTGCATATTATGGCCAAGTCTTTCATAATCCTGATGAATTCCCACAAATTCAGATTTTTACATTCCTATTTGTGTACAGAATTAATCTAGGTGCATCCTTAAGAAAAATTCCTCAGGTCTCATTAGAGGACAAAAATGTCCACCTTAAAAATATGATATATTAGTATTATGTTCCACTATCACTGACTTAAATTGACTGACTTATCCATCCTGTTCATAACTAACAGAATCACCATTTAAATGCCAGTTGATTTACTTGTTTTTCATGACAAAAACACAGAAATCTACTATTTTGAGTATAATGATGATTAGCAACATTGATTTTGGTGCCTTTTTATTTTTTTTCACTATGTCAGAATAAAAAAATAAAACTCTTTTGATACCTTTTGTGGACAAAAGTGGCCCCATTCCTGAAACTGCTATAAAATATTGTATTCAGTACATTAACAAATAAGGTAAAGATGAGCTGTCAGATGTGCTTTTCACTGGAGACATCCAGGCTAGATATTCCACGCTGCTTCCAGTCTTTATGCTAAGTTACAGTAGGCTAACCGCCCCCCTGACTCAAGCTTTGAGTTTAAAGGGCACCTTAGGTTTTTTTTCAATCTGGACCCTATTTTTCTACATTCTTCATCAACAAAACGTGAGTTCTGCTGGTATACAGCTGGACTGAAGTATATGATGTTAGCTGTTCAATGACTATGACGTGTAAAGCCCCTCCTAATTTCTGGCACTTAACGTCATTGTTATGCATTGCTCCCAGGTTGACCCAGGTAATCTCTGATGTCATGACCAGGGTTATACCCATGTTGACTGGCTTGGTTTGAATTTCCAAGGAGGGTTGAACCCTTATCAGACAACCCTGGTAGGTGGTGTGAAAGAGTTTTACAATGATTGTATTTAAATGGGGTCTAGTGAGTTTGGTGATGGCTATTTCGGAGGTGTTTCTGGTCAGAGAAAAAAGGTCTTAGTCTTTAACAAAAAGGTCTATCTCTGTAGGATCACATTCCACAATGTTGTCAGACACTTCTGAGCCTGTCAGCGACAGAAACAGAACTTTTAATGGATGGAAATTGACAGTGCATATTTTCTTATAGGGTTACATTGCAGCCCAATTCACAGCTGCCGGTCAGGTCCCCATTTGTAATTTGAAACAGGTTTTGCTCGGTGTTGTCATTTCTCTTGTCCATTCAGGGTGTTAAGAGATCATCTTCTGTAAGTGATGGGGAACAAAATCCACAGTCATCGTTTTATGGACAACTCCATTCAAGTATCTGAAGTTAAAATGAGACTTCAGTAGTTTGAGTTAAACAAATTAAGTGGGTATCCTCCAGGATTACAGCTTTTTTTATGAAATAACCTCTTTTTGTTACTTCTTCCACTACAGCTCATAAGAGAAAAAACAAAGAGGGAACTGCATTCTTCCAATACAAACCTTGGTTAGTGCATAAATGTATTCCAAAGTTTAGCCAAAGCTATTGTGAGGCTTTTGCAGTCTGAGTTGGCCAGATTAAGTGGATATCTCCAAAAACTAACTTTGAAAGAAAGATATCTGTTAAGGCTAAGCTATTGAACACGTGCAGACACAGAGACAGGAGGCTGAGAGCAAGTTAGAAGATGTTTTATTTCAGCGATGGGCTAGTAGTGAGAGTCACACAAGACGGGGGTCCGGTGAAAAGGTGAGCCAGGGGCGGAGGCGAACATGAACATGCTTAATTATGAAGATATTCATAATAATGATTATTTAACAAGATGACCCAGTGAATAGGGCTGCACAATATATAGTTTTTTTTTTTTTACCATCCAGGCAATATCAACTGGCACAATATTTATATTGTGAAAGGCTGAGACATACCATAACATACCATACATACCAGTTTTAGCGCAAACCTAGAATTAGCTTATAACACTAGTCATCTAGGCATGCAAAAGTAAAAAGAAGTTGCTATTTCTATACCACTAACAAGGCTCAAAATAGCACCACACTTCCACTGTAGCATTATGAGGGTCCCTACATGTAAACTGAAGCATTGAGAATTTTGCAAGTGTAAGTGTACAGACAGGTTATTAAAAAGATAGTTTATAAAGACAGTACCGTTTGGTACCATGTAGGCAGGCGCCATCTTGGGAAAGCAGTCATGACAAGTCGAACGACAAGGACGCCCAGATAGCTTAGTCGGTAGAGCGGGCAACCATATAGAGGTTTACTCCTCAACACAGCGGGCCGGGGTTTGACTCCGACCTGTGGCCCTTTGCTGCGTGTCATTCCCTCTCTCTCCCCCTTTAATGTCTTCATCTGTCCTGTCAAAATAAAAAATGCCCAAAAAAATTGTCTTTAAAAAAACAACACGCCCACTCGAGGGAGAGAGAAAGAGATATAGAGAGAGGGACTGCTGGCTTGGTGGAAGTGGAGGCCGAGGAAATGACAGTATCCACTGGATTTGGCTAACATAGACGTGAAATGCCTCCTATACACTAGAAGACTCTGACTTTGAAAAGACTACAGTCTGACACCATCGCACATCGAAAGACAATCATCTCACTCAACGTTAAAGACTACTATAATATGTAAAGACTGGGAATCTTGCAGGGTCACACATTGCAAGAACACAACAAGATTTGTTTCGAAAGATTTAACTAAGCTAGTTAGCTACTGCTAGCGTTAGTTAGTTGGTAAGTTAAGGGAATGTTTGCCAAATTTCTTTACTGCCATACAGTAATGCAGATGAATGGTGCCAGTACACAGAGGTCCGCGGTTATCTGCCATTAAAAGATTTATTGAATTGCGCACTTCAGAAGGGTTGAAGGGTTTAGCGTTTAGCTTAGCGTGGCGACCTAGCAATCATAACAACACTGGCTCTACCTGGTTCCTGCTTTCTGTTTGGTGCTGGAGGGAGCATACGCATTGGTTGTTGACAACGTTTACATCATTTAACTTCACTACCAAGACCAAATTAATTTGACAAGAAAAAGACTGACAGACTGAGTTTTATGACCGCCTTACACCATAAGATTTATATAATGGGAGCGCGTTGACTCTACCAAGACTCTCAAAAGTCGTCTGGTGTTAGGATTGGCATAAGTTAACTTAAAAAAAACCTTTTTAGATTTGAGGCGATTTCCTGATTTTACTTTTCAAATTAAAAAAAGAAATAAGAATAAATAATGTAAATAAGATTGGGGGTAATTTATAAAATATAGTTGCCAACACAATGCTTCCCTCCTCTGTTTTTCAATGACATTGATGAAGCATAAGCAGCAGGTAATTTGTGTTTTTTCTCTTCACTTTCTGATTGTGGAAACAATTAGTGAGCTGTGCTGAGTAGTCAATATGTTATCTTACAGCAGGAAATATCTGGATTAACTCTGGGTGAAAATAAAATAAAAGTATTAAGCTGATCTCTCTGCAGACATTTGTTTAGTGAAAGGCAGTAAACTTGAATCAATGTGTATATATCTCTAGCAAGTTTCAAATGCACATTGATTTTCATACAGTATCCAAATTAATGGAAGTCAGTGGTTGCCTATAAGAAAGGAACTCTACAGCACTGTGGTTTGCCTTGAAAATTAGTCAGCAGTAAACTACAGAAGGAATATTGATGATTTGTTGTAGGGATGGGAATTACCACAATACAAATGTCACGATACAGTATTATTGCAATTAATAATAAAAATGTTGCAATATCCTGCCGTATTTTTCAATTTATTATCTTTTTTACAATTTCAAATTATGTCCCCAAAGGAAAACTTAGTCAACATGTTATATCATGTCATTTCAATTTTCCATCCAGTGGACTGAAATATCCATTGATGTTATTATTCTAGTAGTAAAAAGTTAAATTCTTACTTGCCATATTAAAAGATCGACACTTGGCATCCATGGATTAATACTGTATTGCCACGGAAAATATTGCAATAATATGCTATATTGATTTTTTTTTTCCAACCCTAGTTTGTAGTAAATCAGATGAAAAATGTAAACATACTGGCCTTTTAAAAAACCCAATCACACATGATACTACGGAACGATATAAAGTAACTTTCTTTTTACAAAGAATCTGAAACAGCGTTCAGAACTTTACACCCACTAAAACTCTCCACTGAAGCATTTACTAGTGCAATTCTATCATTCCAGGGTACAAACGGCCAAAATGGGTTTCCTCAGGAGGTTGAGTGGCGTGACCCTTAGAGATAGGGTGAGAAGCTCTGTCATCCGAGAGGAGCTCGGAGTAGAGCTCCTTCGCGTCGAAAGGAGCCAGTTGAGGTGGTTTGGGCATCTGGTAGCTCTGAAAGACCATGTAATGCACCTGCACCTGTTGCTGTTATTTTTTTGGTATTATTTGGTATGGTAAATAAGGTTTATTGTACAGCTCAATAAAAATGTACAAAGTCTTTGGCGATTAGACTCCATCGCTATACAAATTTTTTGAATAGGGGTAGAGAACCATCAGCCCCCCAGATAGAATCTAGACACCGGTGGTGGCAACGAAGGAGTCCGAAGACCAGACCAAAGGAGGCTCCGGACCGGTCAGCTGGAGTAGATGACTGGAGGTGGATGGAGAGGTGGAGGGTTGCACTTTTTGACAGCTAAAATAGCAAAGGGAGAAACAGATTTAAAGCCAGGTTGTAACTCTGTGATTGGCCCTTGCAATTTGTGTACGATTCTGATTGGTTAAGAAGGAAGATGAACGCCTCCAACACACAAGCAGTCAGATGATCAGACAAGTTGTATATACCAGCAGTTAAAGCTGTCGTAAGCGGTTTCTTTGTGGTGTCATTGGGCACAAAAATCATAATAATCTTTTCAGCATCTCCTCCATGGTTCTGTTTTTAGGTAATAGTAAACATGGACGTCAATTTGGTTTGAAATGTGGTGGGGACCGAGACGCATTTAGAAATGCATTTCCAGAAGTGCTGGGTACAATGACGCATTCATTTTTTTTCTCTTTTGCGCAGGTCATGTTTTGTTAGACAATGTCCTGTAATTTACTAATGTAAATGAATAAAAATGGTTTAATGTAGGCCATACCTAAACAATGATCAATGATTACCAAATTTCTCTCTCAAATTGCTCCTCATAACCACTGAAAACTGTCCAAAAATCGAACCCACGTCCTATTATTATGGACGTTATCTGACATTAAGCGTTTCTGCTTCACATTTTCAGCAGGGCAGTGGAGCAGCCGTGGGTTGACTCTCCATGGTTCTCATGGGCTTTCTAAGCCTTAACATGAAAAAAGCTTAACTCGATTTAATGTACCTAAACCACGATCAATCATAACCAAATTTCTGGTTTGATTTTTTGACAATTTTCAGTGTTATATGAGGAGCAATATGAGAGAGAAATTTGGTAATAATTGATTATTTTAAACCATGTTAAGCCTATTCCTCGCCATAGGCCCCAATGAAGAAGAAAACGTTAATTTGAGAGAACTTCTATAATCTTTGGATTTTGATTTAGTTTTTTTTGACAGTCTTAAGTGTTTATGACAAGATATGGCCATGAGAAATTTGGTGACCATTGATTGTTGTCTAGGTACATTAAACCACGTTAAGATTTTTCCCGTTTTGGAATGTCCCGACTGTGTTGGGAACAGAGAAGCGTGTAGCCAGCAGCAGCAGAGTTTCTGTGCCTGCCCTGTGGGGATAGAGATGTTTGTGGATTTGTTGGCGTCTGTCGCTCAATAATTAAATGTGTTATGAACTTTAGTTTTTTTTAACTAATTTGAGCTTGAGGTTTTCAAAAAAAGTGTTGGGTACCAACAAAATCCTATGATAGTAAATGTTGTCAAACTATTAGATAAGATCCTTTAGCCTAGCACAAACACCGGCTCATTTGTCATGTTAACATTTCCACTCACAGACCTTCCGGCTTGATCCTGGTTGGGATGGCAGCAGCCTGTTATTAAGTTGAAGCTGCAACACTGCCTACAGCTGCAATCTGGAAAGGTAAACTGCGTGTGCACAACTACGGTAAGTATTGGAGGTCAAAATGGAACCTGAAAGTCTGGTATGATTAATAATTTTACCGTTCGCCCTTGTTTTAACACTGGAAGTACAGGGATTACATAACTACTAGAACTGCCGTGAGCGGTCATTTTGACCGCCAGATTCAAACACTATAATAATAAGCCTACCTAAATGCAATATTAATGCATGTATTGTGTTATGATATCTTTAGAAAAAAAAAAAATAACACCAAAATGTACAATTTATCGAGTTCAGTTATACAGTTGAGTAGCCCAGGTGTTTCAGTAATAACGTAATAATTTCATAGGTTACATTCATATCAGAAAAATTATGGTATGGAAATTCATTCAACATAACAGGCATATAACACCTAAAAGTTTTCTCTATATACTTCGTTCTCAACTCCTCTGGCAGTCTGGAACTTCCTCGAGACAGTTTTACTGCTGTTTTACTGCACTCCTTGGAGAGAATTTGTGCAGTGAATCCAGCCAGTTCAAGGATGTATAAAGTTATATATACACCGCTTATGACGTTTCTCTGACAGAGATGCTGATAGTTACTAAGCAACCAATATGCATCTTTAACCGTGCAAAAGATTAAAAACAATACCGCGAAAATCAGTGTATCGCCAAAATAGGTGAAAGTGATTTTATTTTCCCTGCCTTGTGTGTAATGTATATAGAAACTATTTTAAATGAAAATATAGACTCTTTTAGGAAATGTCAGGTACCAGCAGGATTGTAATTTTTTATCCAGCAAAGTTATTACTTATATAAATTTCAAACCGGTCAAAATGATCGTCATGACTGTTCTAGTGTTAACAAAGCCAACCTATCTGACGGTCTGCCTGCTTGTGTTCCTTGCTCCATCGCATTTCTTTTTAGTGATGAAAAACTGAGGTTGCATGAAACAGGCATTTCCTTTTGAGGCCTATAGAACCACATACTGGTTAAACTCTAAGAAAAACCTGTATTCTATACGGGTTAGAGAGGGCATTTTAAAAACGCCAGTGCAATTCACATCAGGGGACCGAGCATCAAATATGCATAGATGGCAGGGAGCAGTGAGAAGTGAGGGACATTGAGTCATTGGTATTCTAGCTACTGGTGCAGTCAAAGGTAGAGGGTTGAGAGGGGGGTGAGGGGTGGGGGCTCAGAATCAGCCCAGCCGACCCAGGGCAGCTTATTGGGATAGAGAGGGAGCCCAGTCGCTGGGCTTACACAGGCTCAATGCAGGGCTCAACTCATCACACGCCTGTCAGATAGACACCTGCCGCAGCGAACGCAGTCACATCCATGCACACACACACACACACACACACACACACACACACACACACACACACCTGCCTCCTTACACATACTCTTTAACCCATTCTTACTTCCAGCCATTCCTTTCATGCCAGAGTTGGTTTGAGTCAAAAGGAAACTGCATTTCCATATCGTCATGTTGGGTGGAACAAAAGGGTACAGTGTGTCAAAAAGAAACGCTATGTGTTTGTTTTGAAATTGACTTTATTTCTCAATTTTAATATTTTTTGGTTTGATTGTCCAAAGGTTTTCAACACACAACAAATATCTTTGTATAAAAATGATAGGGGAAAGTTCAATGTTCCAAAAATATTAGAACAATGTTGATGGGAAAATATACTCAATATAAATATACGAAATATTCTTTAGCAATAGCTAAGTTAACCCCACTGTTAAAGCTGTACAAGAACATGTAACATGTAATGTAGGCATGCTCCAAAACATACTAGAATGTACTTTTTTCTAAAATGTCCATCAAATACCGCTGTCACTTGAAAGAGAAAGTTATGGTTATCCCACCAGTATTTGTCCCTGACTCTCATATGCCCTAAAAAAATAAAAATACATGCTTTGCTAGCAGCTTTGCTTTAGAATATGCAGCTTATTTAATTAGTGTTGCTGCAATAACCAAGAAAAAATTGTCTTGTTCTATTTTTTTCTTTTTCTTTTGTGTTGTATTGCAGCTATGGCCAATTATGGCATGGTTGTAATTCATGCCTTTAAATGTCTGCACTTAGCATATGATGAATGTGTTGACAGTAACCACCAACACAAATGATCTGAAAGGATGATGAGCTGAAATAAATAGTTTGTGCATTGGAGTTTCCATTGTGAAAGGTATTTTAAAGATACACAATTTAATCATAATTCAATCATAATATATGTTAAGAATATAGAAAACATTCATTTGCATTTACTATTAAATTCATGTACACTGTAACGTCAGCAAATTAGTTTACATGGTGACAAGATTGCAAGTTTGTATGTTGTCCGTTCCAAATGACAGTGTCTCAAACCATTCGTAACTTCATTACCCAGAAATCCAATTAGTGATCCAATCCACGCAGTCTCTCACATGAGCCCAGCTACAGTTTTAATTTTGGGAAAATACAGTGGACCTGCATGCATGTGATGCTTCTCTTCTCTGCTGCTGTTTCACTTACTCTTTCTGATTGAAAGGACAGGTGTGTTTTCACATTTAAAAAAAGAAAACCTGCTTAGTGCTGCTTTAATGACGTCTCCACCAATTTGGTTGCACAACATTAATGTTGTTGTGTGCACATTGCGTTGGATCGCTGTCAGAGCTCCGTTCTGACTGTGAGAGGCGCTGCCACAGCCAAGTGCACACAGCTTGCTTGTGTCACATTCAATTATGGCTCCTCCACTTTCCATAGACAGTAATTGAGCCGGGGGCACACACTCTATTTAAAACCGCAGGAGCTCTGCAGTTCACATTGTGTCCCCTGAAAGCTCCATCTCCACTGATTCCCACCAGCAGAAGCCTCCCTGTGGGACCTGGTGGGGGTATCACAGAGATGGGATAAACTGGGGTTGGGCTGGGGTGCTCCAGGCACTTTTGGGGCAGTGTGACAACACCCCACCAACACACAAAGACACACACCACTCAACAGCCACCCACCCACCATCCTCACCAATTAGAAGCAAGATTAATTAGTCCATTGCCCATCATCCAGGAAGTTAGGACTATCAGTTGAGGTTGCAGTCCGGATAGGGAGGAGCAACAAAGTCTCTGCCCTACTTTTTGGGACCTTGAACTCATTTTGGGTTAGGTCTGCACTGGCTTTGTTGATCCCGTGTTTTCTTGGCCATCTTCAAGACACAAAGAAACGTGTAATGTAACCATAGTTGTACTGTACTTACCATTTTGAAGTTTTTGGCAATTTGGCCATCGGCATCTTTGTATTTTGAAACTGGACTTGACAATGTTTGGAAGAGAGGGTGAAGCTGGGGAGGATGACGCGTCTGTGGTTTTAATGGTGCTACGCAATAAAAAGGAAAGAGTTGCTGAGCATACATTTTTATGTGACCAAAATGTTCCAATTAACTTGATGAAGTGAAAACAAACAATGAAAGGGTCAAATTGTAAGACAAAAACATAGACAGCACCCGCAAACAACTTCAAGGCTATTTTAATGTCCACATTGTTAGCATGGTTAGCATTGCTAAGCCTCTATCATGATCGACAGGCCCTACAGCACGCCTTGCTTTATCAGCATTTTAAAATAAATGGGACATAATTTACAAAGTGAACATAATACTGTTGAAACAAAACTTAAAACTAACAATTGAGACTTTAAAGGTCCTATGACAGGCTTTTTTGATGCTTTTATATAGACCTTAGTGGTCAGACAACACAAGGGTCATGATGATCGTAGCTAGCCAACGTCGCCTAACCACCCGGTGTCACGTGACAAGCCGGTGGTCTCTTAATTTCATAGGATATCATACGTATTGGTGTGCAACAAATGGTTTAACACTACTAATTACCTACAGTGATTACCAGACTGTGCTGTGGTTATACTGTACTATTCAGCTCCCAGTGGCCATTAATAGAAGACTGCAGGTGTTACTGGGCAGCTCCCAGCGTGACTATGTGAAAAGAGAGGTCCTACTGCTGTTCTGAACTTTTCCCCCCTGCTGACCTACAGCATGTCATCAACAGCATTACTGCAGAAAATAAAACCTTCTTTCCAATGCCATGCTGGGGCTCTATTGCAGAAGCAAGGGAGAAGGTTTTTGTGAAATTGCAAGGGCCTCATCACGGATCCCTATAATGACTCCCTCTCTCCTGCTCTGACACTTAGGAAGATGAAAAGCAGAGATCCAAATCACATTAACACGAGCTGACTTATTCATATTTAGGCTGATTTCAGTCCATAATCTCTCAGCTCAGATGTTCACTGGGCTTATTAATACATGAAAGAAAAGGCCTAAGTCTATAAATCTGACATGAAATTTTAAACACTCCTGCATATCTTGTCTTTCATCTGTTTTAAAGGAACTACCCCTTCGTTGGTGAATTAAAACATGGCTGCCACTGAGTACAAGTTAAACGACCAGTACCGGGTAAGGACCACCCTCCATGTTGATGAAACTCATAGACACGCTGTACATGCTGTTCTTTATAGTGCAAATCCACAGGCACTCTGATAATTGAAATGATTTGCTTGACAGTCTTCCCTTTTAGGAGAAAGGATGTGGAGACATAATCAGTATACTTCCCATGACCGCTAATAGGACAACCAGTCTGCAAGTTCTCCTCATGGCTCGTACAGCACTAAAGAGGGGGCAACTACATCTGAACAAGTTTGGGTGAAATAGTTTTAGTTTAATTATAAGCAATACTAACAGGACTACATTTGAATTGTAAATTAAGGGTAAAAGTATTTGTTCAGACAATCATTCAAAACTAAAAACAAAGTCCCTATGTGTGCCCTGGCAGTAGGGCTGAGGATATTGGTTGTCTAATCTTCCTATCCAACATTTTGATCGAGAGGAAGACAACTAGACAATTACAAGACAGCTCAGTTTCTAACCGTCTGCACCCTCTAACAAGACTGTATGATAATATATATAATATAATATCTTATCAGGCATGTTTTCACTAAAATGTGTCCTCGTCCATTATGCCCTTTGCACTAATATTTTGGGATTCCATTTTCACTGTTGGAACCATAGCTAGTTTTCAATGTAAGCAAAGAGAACAAGGAAGTTTTCATGTGTCATCTAAAGCACGCCCCCGTGGCTATCTGGGGGGTGAGATCCAAGCTGAAATAGACTCTAGTTCTTCCTTGCCTCCAACTACGCCACTGTCATGTCAATTGATGGTGATGGATGCTGTGAGAACAACAGATTTTGCAGGTGCGAACTCAGCTTTCTAAGTCATAGAGCACACTGAGTGAGGAATGTATTGCTTCAATCAGCTACATTTGTCATCAACAAGGATTGGACATCCACAGAAAAAATGGGAACTTTTTCCTTTAAATTAGATAACTGTCCTGTCCTGGTCTGATCAGAAGAATTACATTGTATAAGAAAGCTGATATTGTCTACATTTTAATATTTATTTCACTTGTTTTATCATCTTCATATTTGGCCAGTTTTGCCTTTTCTTGTTTTATAGATACAATGTGGTTTGAAATTGTTTTATTGTCAATTGTTTTATGTGTGGATTCCACGAAAACTAGCGCCCACTTTGCAGAAGCTATTGGGGATCTAAATTAAGAATACTTTCTTTATATTCTTACATGTATTTGTTTTGTTTTAATTTGATTTTGAATGATATAACATTATTGCACAGATGTGGATGATAAAAAAGTAACTTCCACTTGCAACCCTGAACAACTGCATTTCAATAACTACAAACAAGATGATGTTTGGTATTTTGTATAGCGTGGCCATTTACATTTGTCTGTTTCCTGCATTGCTTTAACATTGCTCTTTGGATGAATACAGTAATATCTATCTTATCTCAGCACCCTCATTTAAATTTTGTGAATTAATTTGTTTATTAAGCTTAAGTATCTCTTTGTTGAGTTCTGAACACCATCTCTCCAGACTCTCAGACTCTCCAGAGTCTAAAAATATGAGCCATTTCAAGCAAAAGAGCAACTTGAAATTGTACTTCCATTGTGTACCGAATGTGACCACACCACAGAAAACCTTGGAAAAAAAGTGGAAACCTTAAAACCTTAAGATGGCTGGGATAATTTTGAGGCAGAACTTGCCTCCTGGACATACATGGTTTTAACACTTGTTTTGTAATCGATCAAGACAGACGCTGTGAAATGTGAGCAGGAACAACATGCTCTTTGAGATCTTTAACAGACATGCTATCCAAATGTAAAAGCTACGTGTACAGGGTTAAAAGTTGGCCAAGATCTCATCGTCTAAAACCAGAACTCTGCCAAAAATCTGTCTTGGGTCAGGTCTCCCATCCAGAGTGTGGGCTGCATTAGTACATAGACTCAAGGTTTTACTCTGTGAGTCTGCTATTCAGGGCCTAGGGCCTTGGCACTCCTAATGGCTGCTGGCTGCTTTAACCCCTCCTCCTCCTCTTCTTTGCGAGTGCATGGCGTGGATCTGGCGGAGTAGAAGGGCCCCGGCCTTGCGCACTTTGCTCCTCTCTCTTAGTGCTCGCCGCATCACCTCCTCCTCTGCTCTCCCCAACATACCTCCCATCTCCTCTGTTAAAGTAATGCTAATGCATAGGTCAGCAGACTAGCACATGGTTTTTTGGAGGCCAACAGCTCCTGAGGAGGTGCTTTTGAGTTTCAACTCCATTGAGCTGCACTTATTCAATATTTACTCTCCAAGACCTCTGCATTAATTTTTCACCATACTTCTAAGAGGGCCAATCTAAAAAAAAACTTTGCAAAGGGCCTTATGCAGCACTCCTAACAACACCCCCACCACACACACACACACACACACACACCCTTAAACCTCCCTCTCTGTGCGCTCCACCAAAGGCTTCATTCTCCATTCGTCTCTGACTCCTGCTATCCACCACTGAGAAGGCCAATCCTGGGCTAGTTATTGTTAGTGTGCCGCTCTATCATTACCGCTAACCTTGACTCCTGGCTGCTTGCTGTAATCACGTGGAGCCACCAGGGAGGAAGTCTGGCCTGGGGTGAATTATTAATTAGTACTGCTGGTCCTCCCCCTCAGCTCTCCCTGGGAGAGGAGGGGGGGCTGTGTGTGCTCTTCATAGGCGGCAGGGGTTACCCACCATGCAGATGGTATTAACACACCTATCAAGGTAAGAGAGATCAACACTCTGGGCTACTTGTGGAATTGTTAAGCAACACAGAATCAATAACTAACAACGCTTCCTGCCATGCTTGATTTTTGCCTCATATTTTTCATTCCAGGCTGTACAGCATTATAGGAATGGGGGTGGTGTTCATTAAGATGAACTTCACAGGCTTCCTCACTGGGGACATGCTGGAGGTTGATGAATTCCAGTTTTCAACTAATGATCAACTTCTATATGAAGTCCAAAACAAAGCAAAGCTTCCTAATACTTGTTATCCCTTACTGACCTTTCTACACCTTGCCCCAAGCGCACGCACACACACACACACACACACACACACACACACACACACGCACACCTAGGGTACAGCATCTGAACCTGACACAAGTTCCCTTGTACAAGAACAACACCACACCCACAGACAGACAATATGGCAGCAGGCAGGACTACAGACATGCAGTTACCTTACAGTATGTTTTTGAGAGCCTCACTTCACTTGTTTGGCGGATCCCCTGGGGTCATCCATTTCCCAGCACCCCTGACTTTCCCACCATAAACAGTGGAGACTACGGGGACTGGGACAGAGGCTTTGATCTTCACACAACTCCCTTAAATCACAGAGAGGAAGCAGGGATTTTTCTCCAAAGGGTGTCTCTGTGCTCCTGATTCCCCAGGAGGACAGAGCCAAGTCATCTATGAAAGTGAGTGAATTGCAGAGCAAAACAGTGCTCCCCAGGGTGCAGAAACAGATACTCTCCCAGTCACTTTGTGGCTTTTCAGAGGAACACTGGTAATGAAAAATGTATCACCGTGTGATGTACAGTTCCTGCAGCTACTCTACCTGATGCGCACATATAGTCAGTAATATGAGACAATAGCAAATTCCTGTTGAAGCTTGATTGTCAAATTCATTACACAACTTTCTTTGGTTCCCTTGTTATTTAAATCATCACTCATGTACTAATGGAGCAATTTTGAATAAATTTACAGTTGCCATCACTAAATGTGAAGACTAAATAGAATTTCAGTTGCAAACGTGACTCAAATATTTCCAACGTGTGAAGGATCTGCTAATTATCTGTCGGCTTCTTAAGTCATTTTCCTTTTGTTTTTTTCCATCACTCAACATGAGGGTCCCCAAAAGTCATGAGATATTTAGATGAGTGTCACCCAATATAATTCATACACAGCAGGAGCTGGACAATCAGGGAGAGTCCTGCACAATAGTGTAATCCACTGCAATATCATTGCAACACACATTACCTTTGTGAAGCCTACAATGTCGGTCTGTGTTGTAAATATAATTACATGGTAACTGGAAACCCTAGTGTATAGTGTTGAATTGGACTTTCCAACACCTTATAATGTAATGTGTTAAAAAAAGCTGCACACATCTTCTGTTAGCGGGTGAAATTTGACCCGTAATTTATCTCACCCCAAAATACAAAAAAAAATAAAAATCCATTAAGTTTTTAATAAGTAACTTTTTATGTATATTGCATCCAAACACTGTTTTAAACGTGGGTTTTGTTTGCCCCATGTACCTTTTTATCTCAAACAACTAGCAACTGCTGCTCGCTGTTATGGAGCTCGTATCCAGTCAGCGTCACAGACCACCCAGCGTTACATTACCAGCTGGCAGTCTCCTAATTTCATAGGTTATCATACGTTTTGGTGTGCATAAGTTTTTGTACAATATCATACGGACCCGTACATGAGAATGCGTTGCGCAGTTAGTCTTTTTTTGCGAAATGACCTCTTTGTGTTTCTCCAGACATTGTTTGCTTGCTATGCTGCAGCGGAAGGATAGAAACACTAAAACTACTTATATACTTTTGGCTTTAAGTGCAATCGGGGGGGGATATGGTAGTCCACACAGCATTCCCCGGTACACCGGACGGAGCGACAATACCTCGGAAGAACTTGTTTTGGTGGAACAAAACTCAGATTGGACAGATAGTCTAGCTAGCTGTCTGGATTTACCCTGCAGAGATCTGAGGAGCAGTTAACCATAGTCCTCCAAAATCCACCGGTAACAGACAACCGTCTGTTCGTCCATACTGATTGCGGTCAAAGCGGTCAGAGTAGTGGTCAGAGTAGTGGTCAGAGTAGTTCCAAGATCGGACTTCTTCTCTTCGGTAGCTAATCATTGCAGTACATTGTTCACGTTGTTACCATGAAATAAGCTGGGAACAAAGCTGCATTGCTACAACTAGTACAACTTTAAATACTACCACAAAACCGTTGATAATAGAAGGTTTGGCTTTCACTTCTACAAAGGTTTTAATTTAGTCCCAATAAAAATGATGTACTGTAGTGGGTGTTGAAGTTAACAATATCAGTAAATTATGTTCTGTGCATTGTCTTAATGGGTTCAACTATTCCTCATTTAGTTTAGGGACGGTCTGGGAGCATCCTGGGAGGCCTGATGTGCTCAATCCACATATTGGGATACTCTGCCTTTGGTGACAGAAATACTATTGTGACTGTACGAGACGTGCTGATCTGTTTAAAAATGGCTACCATGGATCAAAATAATATGAAAATCTTATCCCTTGTGATTTTTTAGGGTCAAATCTAACCAATTTTCACATTCTGATATGTAAAAAGTGCCATTTACTTTTTTTAAGGCTTCATGATATCCCAGAAACAGTTATTCTAACAAAACAACTCACGGTTTTGGTAAATTCTTTAAAAGGTCTCTAAAAAAATGCAATGACTGACGAATGGTATGATTTTAAGGCACAGCCACGCCGGCTACAGACCTCCGTTGTATCAGCAGTACTTGGTGGTTCAGTTACCCGAAAATAGGTGACTTTGAGCCGGGAACAGAGCACCGCGAGCTGCTGGTCATTTGGACGGAGATAAGGGGTAAATTTAGTCCAGAAAATATCACAGTTTCACCACGACAAAAGTTTAAATTTATTATGCACTGAAACGACTAGTTACGGTTAGGAAAAAGATTGTGGTTGGGATTAAAGCATTCCTAAGGAACACACATTTTCCTGGGTTTTCCCTGGGAAGCAATCTTTGCTCTCCGGCTTGAAAGTCCAGGCTGAAAACAGACTGAACTGTGGAACATATTAACTTTATTTGGTTAACTGAGAGCCTCATATTACCTTAAAAAAAAAATAATAATTCGATGACTGTTGATTTTGTCCCTCATGAGTCATGTTGGGAGGGAATCTTTTCATGGCTGAAGATTAGGAATAGGTACAACAGGCACAGACGGTTTTAATGTAGTTAGCTCTGTTTTGATCTTTACCAACTCCTGAGAAAACGATTTGGCTCTTTGGCTGCTAAATGCTCCACTATGTTCCCCAGCTAGTTGCTCACTTTTCTGCCTTCTGTTTAGTGCTGAGCAGGTAGAAAGTATTAGATGAACAGTAAAGCTTAAAACAACAAGCTTACAGTCACAAACCAACTCATTCAATGTTTAATCCAAAGTTTTTTTTGTTGCAAAAGTGCTTTTTTCCCCCCCACTTATGGAGGACCAGGTCTACCATATTTAAAAATAAATACAGAAATAAATAAATGCTCAATAAATAAATAAGCATACAATTAATTGCCCCAAAAAATACAATAAACAAATAAATGTAGGTAGAAATTAAATTATACAGTGAGACATAAATGTATATATCTCTTTTAATTAGCTTCTTTATTTATTCACCTTTGTAATAATTACCTTATTTATTTATTGTCCGTTATAATCTTCAATCTTTATTTATTAATTACTTATTTTTTAAATGTATTTATTTCTGTGTGTGTTTAAATTTTTTGTCTGTTTTATTCTTCCGTTGCATTTTCTACCCTATATATTTTCACCCCTGGTATTTATTTCTGCCTGTCAATTTTACATTGCTTCATGCATTCCTGCCTCATTATGCAAATGAGGAGGGGCGGGTCTTAAGGGGTCAACTTCTGCCCATTGGTTGGTTAGCATTTTACTGCATCGGTCGAATCTACATGGCTTTTCCCCGCCATAAAGCATTGTTTAGTAATGTCAAACTCAGCAGGCAGACGTTCAGTGTCCGACCTCTTAAGGGAAGCTGCTAATAGACTGGAAGAATTAGAACGCTGTAAGTTTGACATCTGAAATGTTTTTCTGTGGTCCTTTGAACATTTTTTTTTACTTTTACTTTACTTTTACATAAACAGCTTCCAGTTCGAGGAACAGTGGTGTGGAAGCCCGAAGAGTAACGTTCCCTGTAAGTTTGCTAGCAAGCTTTCGACTGGCATGTTGTCTCTCTAATTTAGAGTAATTTAGCTAATCCATAATGTTTGAGCATTATTCACAGATGAGTTTAAGGTAAGTTAATTTAACACTTGGCGAGCGATTTGCATTAATGTTACTGTGGTGGCAAGTCTTAGAGGAGAACGTAACAGTTACTTAACGTTACCGCTCTCTGTTCTAACTTGGTTTAATTTAAATTTTGCAGATGTAACGTTAACGTTGTGCAGGCAGCCTCATCTTGAAACGTAAAGTTAGGCGCTGCAGCACCAATGTATTTATCAATTAGTGCTACTTTACACATCCGTGAACATATCACACAGTCGACGTGAACTAACGTTACTAAACACCAGCTCGATGTGCAGTTATGTTTTTAACGAGATGTAGCTCTTCAGATCCGCCGGTAAATTACCTTGAATTACTCTCCCACGCGAGAAGCGGCAGAGAAAGGAAACAAATGCGAGGCTGCAGAACCGGTGATAGGAGTTACATGCTAGGCTAGTGAGAGACACGCACACAAACCTACGCTTTTCGTCACGAGTGCAAGATCACTTAGCAATGAACTTGGAAGTTAACACATCTACGCTCCTGAAAAAACACTGCTGCGTTCCGATCATCACGGAACCATGGCAGACTACTCCGGAGGAGGCTAACGTTACCCACCGATACCACAGGAACTACCGGTTGCTACCGGTGGTATAAACAGAGCAGTAACCATGGCAACTGTGAATTCTTTCGGCATTGAAATGGAAACAATTTATTGATATGTCCGGAGAGCAGTGTTTATCAATGACATTTACGTTTGTGCACAATTTATTGTTTGTCTACAGACTCCGTTTCCTCTGCTCTTACCAGAGCTACATCTCGTTAAAAACATAACTGCACATCGAGCTGGTGTTTAGTAACGTTAGTTCACGTCGACTGTGTGATATGTTCACGGATGTGTAAAGTAGCACTAATTGATAAATACATTGGTGCTGCAGCGCCTAACTTTACGTTTCAAGATGAGGCTGCCTGCACAACGTTAACGTTACATCTGCAAAATTTAAATTAAACCAAGTTAGAACAGAGAGCGGTAACGTTAAGTAACTGTTACGTTCTCCTCTAAGACTTGCCACCACAGTAACATTAATGCAAATCGCTCGCCAAGTGTTAAATTAACTTACCTTAAACTCATCTGTGAATAATGCTCAAACATTATGGATTAGCTAAATTACTCTAAATTAGAGAGACAACATGCCAGTCGAAAGCTTGCTAGCGAACTTACAGGGAACGTTACTCCTCGGGCCTTCCTCGGGTTCCACACCACTGTTACTCGAACTGGAAGCTGTTTATGTAAAAGTAAAGTAAAAGTAAAAAAAAATGTTCAAAGGACCACAGAAAAACATTTCAGATGTCAAACTTACAGCGTTCTAATTCTTCCAGTCTATTAGCAGCTTCCCTTAAGAGGTCGGACTCTGAACGTCTGCCTGCTGAGTTTGACATTACTAAACAATGCTTTATGGCGGGGAAAAGCCATGTAGATTTGACCGATGCAGTAAAATGCTAACCAACCAATGGGCAGAAGTTGACCCCTTAAGACCCGCCCCGCCTCATTTGCATAATGAGGCAGGAATGCATGAAGAAATGTAAAATTGACAGGCAGAAATAAATACCAGGGGTGAAAATATATAGGGTAGAAAATGCAACGGAAGAATAAAACAGACAAAAAATTTAAACACACACAGAAATAAATACATTTAAAAAATAAGTAATTAATAAATAAAGTTGAAGATTATAACGGACAATAAATAAATAAGGTAATTATTACAAAGGTGAATAAATAAAGAAGCTAATTAAAAGAGATATATACATTTATGTCTCACTGTATAATTTAATTTCTACCTACATTTATTTGTTTATTGTATTTTTGGGGTCAATTAATTGTATGCTTATTTATTTATTGAGCATTTATTTATTTCTGTATTTATTTTTAAATATGGTAGACCTGGTCCTCCATACCCACTCACTACAGTATATACACGCTATTGTTACCCTCTGGTCCAGCTGCCTCTTGCATTTTCTTTTTTCATTTAGTCGAGTCCCTTCCACTCCATCCCAAAATATTTTTCTCCTCGTCCAGCGGGCTATCACACCTTGCCATGCCCCTGGGGTTTCCTCTTTATTTGAATCCTAAAACTGGATTTTCAGCCTGTGCTTTTGATGAGAAAAAACTACCTTTTATGAGGGTAATTCATCATATTTATAAACGTGTTCTTCCGCTGAGGCTGAGTGTTTCTGAAAAGAATTATGCCTCAGAAATTAAGAACGTAAGGATGGCTGTGGAGGCAGGTCCGCAGGGAGTCGTTTGTGGTCCTACTGTAACTGTACAGTGCTGCGGTGGCACAATAAAACAGGGTTTTAAGGGTTTCAAAGTGGCTTTCTTCTCGCTTCTGTCAGCCATAAATTGAGAATAAACACGGCAATATATGGGGTGCCCATAAATGGCTTCATAATTCATACCTTTGGGGAGAAGCTCCGGTAGATTAAGTCTTTTCTGTGATCCAATGTTTTCACGTGAATAATATAGCCACAACCCTCCACCCCACTCCTGTTCCTTCGCTCCCCTCCCTTAGCTAATAGCTGTATCTGGACATTATTGGACAATAAAGGGACACATAACATATTGCAGATGGTTAGACTCATGGGTAAAATGTATAGGTGTTATAGCCCCTCACATTGCAATATGTTGCATTAGAGGAGCTCTGTTCATCTTATCACCCAGGGGTAAAATGAAAACCATCTGGTTGTATCTTTTTTGATCAAATGTGGATATCACAATTTGTTACAAAATCATTTTCTCTTTGTTACACAACACTTTACATATTTATTTTATCTCTTTACATGCATGAAGAAGTAGAATTAGGCTTTCTGTGATTAACCCTACAGCTAAAACCTTTCCATCTCTACCTTCTGACACAATTTTGATCCTTGGGGTACTCCTAAGGATGGCAGGCGACTGGCATTTGGCAAAGCCTTAAAATACAACATCACAAACATAGGGCCTACACAAGCTCTATGGATCTGATGCTCATAAGCTAACAAAAGATAAAGTCGTAGAAGACATAATACACCTCAGAAAAGAGAATCCAAGAGAGCTGGGTGCCAGATTTCTGATCAAAGCACCTTTTGAAGTTTGCACAGAAGTGTGGGGTGTTTGTGTGTGTGTGTGTGTGTGTGTGTGTGTGTGTGTGTGTGTGTGTGTGTGTGTGTGTGTGTGTGTGTGTGTGTGTGTAGAGCGTCAGATAGAGACCGAGAAAGCGTATTTGTGTGTTTTCTCGAGATATTTGCCTGTCTGTCTTTGTCAGAATAACTAAATGCATTGGGAAAACGTACAGTGTTACTGTGATATACCAAGTAAAACGAGACGTTTCACAAAAATAATTAAGTGTAAATGATGAGATGATTACTACTTAACCAGATATCTACAGAAAATTCCACCTGGATTATGAATTCAATATATTTTAGAATCTTCGCAAGTCTCTCTTTTATTCCCTGTGCACTTAAAAGCATCATGTCCAAACTGTCATCTTCTCAGACTCGAAAAAAAACAGCAGTGTTCCTAGCATTTTAAGTTAATAGAGCTCAACAGTGTGGATCCAGATGTAAAAACTCCATTCATTTTATATTTGATTTATATTCAGCCATGTCCAAACCAGAGATCTTCAACAGGGGTCCTCAAAGTTACCGCTGGGGAGGGGGGGAATTTTTTTTTTTTTGTGAATGTGTTTTTCCCCAAGACTTATAATATGTCTGCAAATACGCATTAAAATGAATGCAGCATATAATTAGAAAAGATAAATCGGCCAATTCATAAAAAACAACATTGAAGGCTTACTGGCCCAAAGGTAAGGTAGCCACTATAGCCATCCACATATACAGTTATTCTTAAGGAAGTACTGTGCCTGTGTGACATTGAAACATGATATATGGATGTGTAAAACAATATTACTTTAATAAATTAGTATTGTAGGGCACCATAAAAAGGGATGTGCATGCTTTAGGCCGCCTTACATGTTAGGCCCAGTTTAATTTGCAGCCTAATTTTATACAATAGTAGTGGTCCCTGTTCATCTCTCTTTCAGATTAAGGGTCCTTGGCCTAAAAAATGTTTAACGTGTCTACCTTGGTGGTCTGAACCATCCAAGGTAGACTGACCCCAAGCTGCGAGAATGTAAAATGAAATCAACCTTGTTTTAAGAAGAACATGTTTTATTTTTTACAATCTTACAGATAAATACTACACTATCCACAATCCTAAGCAATGTCTCTGATTGGTGGAACTCGCTCTTACCATGGAAATATTTCCAGCACCTGCAAACCCGTAAACGACTAGAGCAAGCTTCTACCATTGAAGTCTATGAAAGTTCCTTTACATAGTCTTCTACCTTTTTGCCATTTTCAAAATGTTATTTTTGCACCGAATCACAGGTTTTGTTGGCAGCTTTTTATATAAGCAATTTTTAAAAGGTCAATGGAACAAATGAATGGGGATAATTTTATTTTTCATCAATTTGTTTTGGTAGAGTTCAGTTCAGCTGCAGAGAATAATATACAGTACTCTATCTATCTATCTATCTATCTATCTATCTATCTATCTATCTATCTATCTATCTATCTATCTATCTATCTATCTATCTATCTATCTATCTATCTATCTATCTATCTATCTATCTATCTATCTATCCTCCTAATACTGAGGCACAGTTTAAAGTTCTATGAACCATTTTGTGGGTCCCCCACCTTCTATCCTGCATTAAAGCTTTGCTCCAACGATGTAGTATTGGACTTTCATTAAAGTGTAATTTTGGATGTTTCAACGAAGATTCTATTTCTCCATGCATTGGTGTCTAAGTAGTCTTGCTTTGCCAGACAGACCTTCCATCACAGCGCTGTGGAGGAGGGTCTGGCTAGTCCACACAGCATTACGGGATGGGGCAAAAACATGCTCTGGTTTATTGGCATTTCTATAAAGCACCCATATTCTGCTCATTTTCAGGTTCATAATTGTATTTTGAGGTTGCGCCAGAATAGGTTTACATGGTTTCATTTTCAAAAAACACCATATTTTTGATGTACCCCACATTGCTGCAGATCCTGTTTTCACCCTGTGTGTTTAGGTCACTGTTTCAGCTACAGAGTGAGACATCTCACTTCTATACTATCTTTGTTGGGAGTCACACATGCGCAGTAGCTAGGTAAGATCCCATCAGCTAGATAACTCTTTCTCCAACTTTGGTCAGTACAAGGCAGGATTAGCTGAGACTGAATACCTGCAGAACAGGGACATGGAAGTAGTTCTTCTGGAGATTATGGTGAACTAGTGTGTGTTGTAGCAGTGTTTTGCCATTGAGAACAAGCTAGCATGCTAGAGCTAGCATGCTAGGGTTAGCCGTGCAGATTTTGAACAGCTCACCCGGAGACTGGACATTCAGAAACCGTATCTCACTCAAGTCTGTATGCGTGTGGAAGCACCAGAGACACAAAATAACATGCCGAATACCAGAAAAAGTGATTTTTTTTCATAATATGGGCACTTTAAAGCAATCACAATCGTATTGTGCATTGCTAAGCACTTGGAAAAGCCGCGGCGCCTCAGCAAAACAGGCTCGGGAAGGAATTTGTTTTATATAGGAACAGAGATGGCAAAAGTACTCACTTTCCGTACTTAAGTAGAAGTACAAATACTTGAGTTAAAAAATACTCTGGTAAAAGTGGAAGTACTGATTAAACTTCTTTACTCAAGTAAAAGTAACAAAGTACAGGCTTGGAAATTTACTTAAAGTATAAAAGTAAAAGTAGCCTTGCGAATGACCAACCATTTTCTATGCAAAGCTACCTGGAGCACACAAATGTTACTAGAGAGATGCTGAGGAACTTCAGTGGACATGGAAAACACATATATGTCTTTATATGGCAATGGCTACATTTTAAATGGATGTCTGCCAATAGGCCTAAAACATCACATATATGATTATTATGACAGAAACTGGGACTCCAGGTTAATAAGATTCTGACTCATTAGCAAGATATGAATTCAGTTGTGATTCTGTGAGAATTCACAGATCCAGTTTATATTTTTAATCTTCCCCTTAACATACATATATGTGTGTGTGCTCAGATATGGCTTCTGGAAATAAAATAAAGGATTAAAGTATGAATGACTAAACAGACATTAATGAAGAAGTTCCCCAGCACATTGGCCAGGAGTCCTTCTTGATGCCTACTGTCTCAAACATCTCTCTCTGATAAGGCTGAGGATGATGTCTTGCTGCTTGTCTGCCAAATCTCCGTTTTCTTCATTTTCAATCATGTCTATGTGTAAGTAAGTAATGTTTATTTGTATAGCACCTTTCACAGATAAAAATCACAAAGTGCTTCACAGTAAAATGTAATACAATACCAACAAAGTACAATACAATGCATATGACACTTAAAAACAAATGGAAAACATAAAAACAAAACCATAAAAAACCACACGTCTAACTAAATGTGCTAACGTTAGCGCCATCAAGCCGCAATGATTTGCTGTGAATTAATGCAGAATGCTGAATCTGTTGAGTTGCGTCAAATGCAACGTACAGTAGATATTCCCATCTATTTAGATTGAATATGGTATTGATGATGTAAACAATGATAACGATAACTCCAGTGAAATTATGTGAAAGTTGAGGACTAGATTAGGACTGGATTAAAAGATGATTCTGGTTTCCAACGTCCCCCCAGGTGTGTCTGTTAAAACAGACGGAGACAACTTCTGTCTAGCTAAGTTTTCATCCACTTGTCAATTGAATTACAGTATCTGAAGTTGGTGAACAGGTGAAGACCACACCAAAACCACTAGCTAACTTACTTTAAATGTGAAGAACTATATACTAATAACGGGCTTAAGTGAACTGACAACATGAGTTATACGACTTATAGTTCTCAAAGACGCACACACACAATCTCAGCTGATTATCCTCCGGACAGATATTCTCTTTTTCTCCGTGTGGCGCGCGCACCCGCTCGCGGTGTGTGGCGCGCGCACCCGCTCGCGGTGTGTGGCGCGTGTCCGCGCTATTCTCCGACATAACAACCTCTTGTACAAAACAAAAGTAACGAGCCGATTTTGTAAAATGTAAGGAGTAGAAAGTACCGATATTTGTGTTAAAATGTAAGGAGTAGAAGTAAAAAATCGCCACAAAAATAAATAGTAAAGTAAAAATATCAGAAAAATCTACTTGAGTACAGTAACGGAGTATTTGTACTTCGTTACTTCCCATCTGTGTATAGGAACTATTGTGAACAAAAATCTTTGAAAATTGTCCAACCTCCCACCGCAAACCGAGCTGCAGTGTAAACCTACAGGGCAAATGTTCATCGTCAATTTCCATCCACAAAAAGGCTGCTTTGCCACTGACAGGCTCATATTATTTGTTTGATTACATTATAGAAAGAGATAAACCTTTTTGTTGAAGAGTTAATTAATTTTATACCATGTACCGTGACTTACGATTTTTTTGATACAAATTTTATAAAACAAAAAGAAATTACAACATCACGTGTTACAGCAAATAAAAAAATTCAGCCCTACTATGTGAGCCATGTCTTGGTTTGTCATGTAGATTTTCTTTGCGTGTGTCTACGACATGTAACATTAGACAGCCAATCACAAACATTATTAGATCTTGGTAGCAGCATGCTGCATATTTATTGTCTCACTGACGAGATTTACTCTTTTAGTAATGAAATTGAGTATTGAATAACCAGGCATTTTTTCGATATTTGATACTTTAAAAGCAATTTGGTCAGTGCCTAAAACAAATAATAATAATTATACATTTTATTGATAACTTTACATTTAAACAATTCAGTAATCTTACATTTGAGGGGTGTGTAAGACAAGCTTGCTGTTACACATTTATAGTCTCAAACACAAACTGAGATCACCATAAAGATATTAACATTTTTGCATGCATTTTTCTGTTTTACATGCTCACAATTTGCAGGTTCCGTAGAATTGCAAAGAAACTGACCGTCCCTGATATGCTGCAAGTCATAGTTGTGCCAGTCGATGTTACAGTTGTTGGACCCAACATGGAGCATATGGTTCAGCAAATGTAAAACTCTCTCTTGTGTGTATATTAGAGCAGCAGCAGAGACACCTTCCTCTATGAAAACGTCTCTGATGATTTCCTGAGAAGAATCATGAGGAAGCCAGAATTTAACGAGCAGACGGAGTCCTTCAGACCGGGAACAAGTACCCTCTGTGGTGCTTGTGTTTAATGGCCCCACAGAGGATATTGCCCCCTACCTCTCTGAGAGGAGCTCTCCTGAGTCAAGTGACTTTGATGGGCTGCCCCCTGAGCCCGGTGCTTCTCTGGCATGGGATTGGAAGGCAGAGGCCCTTGTGAGGTGAGGAGAGGGATTTGTGTGCGGCCCTATTGTTCCCAGGCTCTCTTCCGGTGTGCCAGAGACCCAGAACCTCCCAATGTGCAGCACACAGAACAATACAGCCCAGTTTCCTCCCAGTCTGTCTGTTATGCAGCCCCCTGCAATATGTTGATGTTATCTGCCTGATGTTTCAATCCCTCCTGATGAACTGGAAGACACTTTAATTCCCAACAGGCATGTATCTTGTGACAATAAAGAGGGATTGAGTGCACTAAGCGTCAGTCAGTGTTGTCAGAACTTTGTGCAAAGGTTAAAAAAACTAAGTCTTCATAGATGCCTAGTTTAAAAGGAATAAGAAATGCTATTTAAACAACTAAATGTAAATGTGTGTGTGTGTGTGTGTGTGTGTGTGTGTGTGTGTGTGTGTGTGTGTGTGTGTGTGAGAGAGAAATTGGAAATATTTTAGATTTAAGTATGAACAGTATTGTCTGCAGTGGTTTAGGTTTTCTTTCTCTTTTTAGTTTCTAAGCTGAGTCATAGGTGTTTGTTACAGAAAGGTTAGATAATTGATGAGTGATCAAAAGATTAACCATAACCTAAACTTTACAGTGTTGATGATTGAGACAGAGATTTTTTTTTTTCCCTTTGATGTAAAAGCAAAAACATATGCATTGAAACAACTCTTTATCTGTGTGTCTCTTTTTTTGTTGCTGAATGAACGGAGAATGCGCTACAGAAATCTCACTCAGTAAACATGTGCATCATTATCCATTCATCGGGACGTATTGTTTGTTTACTGTGGCCCCATTTCCAGAGAGCCCAAAAGCAGGCCGGTGGAGTGGGAAGCCCGGAACAAAGGCCTTTCTTCCCCACCCGCCTGGGCCTCAGAAATGCTCACCACTCAGCCGGCACAGAGCCTTTCACCGGGCTTTTGGCCGCCCATGAGTGACAGTTGAATCACCGAGAACTTTTCCCAAGTACAGGAGCCGGGGGTGACTACACTATAAAAAATATATATTTCTGCAAAACGACTGTAAGCTAAAAAATAAAAAATAAAGTTTTGTATGCATCTTTGCTCAGCCCAGAAAAAATATCCCTCCGGCCGTGGCACTAACCCAAAAGAAATTTCTTATGGCAGACTTAACTGCTGACAAACTAAAGTGTGACTCTACAGAATAACTTATGTGCCGCCCACAATATTAAGCAAACTATACATCATATAATATGATGTACTAAAACAAAAGCTATGTGTCGTCATTTTTCTGTTTGCTTGATGCATGTGCAATGTGAATGCAATGTGCATAGGGTCAGATGACAACAAACTAAGTGAGTGAATAAGGAGGAACTCTGAACTATTAAGTGCAAACCATAAAGAAAAGACATTTAAATCAGCTGTTACATTTACTCTGGACTGATGTTATTTTTAGTGCATTTTAATTTCTTTTTCAAATAGTTTGTTCTTTTTTTTAACAATTTAACATACTTAATTAGTACCAATGTGTACTTTTTGCATGTCTGATATATTTTAGTAGGCCTAATAGAAGAATGACTGACGTGCTGAAGAGCTGGCTATACCACCAAAGTGAATGTATTGGCATTATAAAACCAGTTTATGCTGTACCATGTCTTTCCCTGAGATGGCCTCATAGTCAGTAAGTGTATTGCTGCATGGCACTAAATGTCGCATAAACATTGCACAAAGGTTTGCATTGAAATTTTGTCTGTGCTACTTACATAATGAAGCATTGTGCTTCTTTTGTTGTGTTTATTTATTCTTTCTGCATTAACAACACAGCGTAATGGTACAATGAGTAGGAGTTTTTCTAAAAAAGAAAAAGAACAACAATGTATAGATTAATAAAAAGATAATCCCTCACAATCATTACTTTTGGCGCATTTTGCTGTGTTGAGGATGTTTGTGGGCGTCAGCCTTCAGGCACTGGGTGTAGGCCCCATGCATGTATAAGCATGCATTCAGAAGAAGCTACAAAAATGGAGGACAACAAAAACAAACTGCAAAGATAGCGAGGCGAAACGCAAGCGGATAAAGCTTGTTAAAAAAATCTGAGGTTGGCTTTCACCCGCTGGCGTGCACTGAAAGAGAGGTGCTGGTCTTACAGGGCAACACGTTCTCACTCCCATCTTGTAAAATAAGGACGCACGGTCAAGTGCCTTTGTCTTTGTTAATGACGATAAAGGTCTCCTTTAGCGTCATAATAACACTCGCTTGGTGGGGACTATTGGCGTCCCTTTTGACGATTAAGGAAAAGTTTGTGGGTGGGCTTATGGTTCCGTGACACGCTGGAATAACGGGACTGTTAAGGACACGCACAGGACACGAACCCCGCTGTCCTGGGTGACAGTCCTGTGTTTGATCCATCCACCACCCCGACTACCATTCCTACTTGGAATTTCCCCTTTACATACTACTCGCTAAACCCCGTCTAGATGCTGCTCTCCCCAGTACGTCCTACACACACACCGAAGGGCGCCTTTTTCGTTGTATCAGACGCGGCAGCTACTGTCCAAACGTCCATATTTTACACGTTCGGAGTGAGAACAGGTTGTACAGTGAGGTGTGTTCAGGTGAATTATTGACATATTATGCGGAAAGTGATCGGGCTATTGACCAACAAAAACCTGGTCTAAACTCAATAAGGTAGCATTTCATTGTTATTTTAACAGCGCATTAGTGCAATGTGCCTTGTCTCTATGCACACAGGGATGCGCAGCAGCACACAAGCATGCAGAAGATTCAAAATAAAAATACTACAATGTGAAATAGTATTATGATATGATCTGCTCACATGCTTTCACTTCACACATGAGCAGATCAGTTTCTTCTCCTGAAAATCTCTCCTTCCTGCTTAGCTGATCCGCCGTCATAATAGCAATGTGCTGACTTACATACACGCCTGATTTTTAAAAGGAATGGGAGAAGACACTCTGATTGGTTTATTGCATGTCATGCCCAAGACACACTTAAGATTAAGGCCCTTTTTTCCGCCGTTAAACTAGCAAAAGTGGATTTTTACACGCCCTAAACACACCTGTGCCAGCCGCTTCATGCTGTGAGCAGATCGTTAAAATAAGGCCCTTAGTCTTTTTTCCGAAAGGAAACACAAAGACACAGCAGCCAAGTGAGCCCCACTTTGTACGGAAAGATGAAAGTATCTGATAATACTACTATCATATCAGATTAGAGTTTAGTTGCTGACCAAAAGACACATACAGTAGCTGACGCTGAAGTAGATTTGACTAAAGTTTTACAGTGTATGGGTGAGTGCTGTTGTATGGAGGGCCAGGCCCAGCTGCATTGCTGGGAGGTCTGCCCATTGTCTGGGCCACATAAAGGCAGGACGAGGCTGGGGACAAGGCTTTACAACTCAGCCCAACAAGCTGCTGCCGAGCTCACACACACACACACACACACACACACACACACACACACACACACACACACACACACACTCACTGACCATGTCATTGATGCATCAAGAGACGTGGTGGGATGCTCTTCAATGAGACACACACACACACACACACACACACACACACACACACACACACAATATCCACATTTTCAATCAAACAACCACAAATGGTAGTAGTGTAAACTTAATTAATAATCTTACATTTCAATGGAATTCAATGTCTTTTGTTCTTCTTTTTATCATCCTGTTTCGTTGGGTCAAATTTGACTTGTTTTCCAAAGTTTCTATATCAGACATTTGTTTTTCTTTCAACCAAATTGCAGAAACATTACATCCATGGTTCCATAGATACGCTCTTCAAATATAATTAATGATCATTTCACTTCTTTGATATAATTGGGTGTTTTATTCAATTTTGTAGTATATGTAAAAGAAATAAAACAGTATCCTGTCTGTGATTCTGTTCCTCTGGTTTTAACTGTTAGTCAAAATAATTCAGAATTTCAGCTTTCAGGAAATTAGAAAAATTTGGTTAATTGGTCAAGAATTCCAATGTACAGTATCTAAAACTATAAGTTGGTGTTAGTAGGGAATCCGGTGGTAAAGAAAAAAAGCGCAAAAAAAAAGAAACAAAAACCTTAAAAAAAGTGACCGAAACTCAGCGTCAAGAACATTGAAAAGAAATGTGAACAACACAAGGGTTAAATATTATTTTTTTGCAAATTTTCCCTTTATGCGATATGAAAGTAGATAGATAGGAGAAAAAAAAGGGGGGGGGGGGAATCCAGTACAGGAAACATCACTGCCTCTATCCAAGGGGGTAAGCCTCTCCTCCGCCATTTTGATGCTACCAAGCCATCACCTCCATTAGCATCCCATTGACTGCCATTCATTTTGGCGCCACTTTGACAGCAAATAACTTTACATCTGAAGTGTTTAAAGACTCTGTTTTTCTGTTGTTTATTTCTAAAGAAACATGACAATGTATAAAAGGCTCCATTACCTTGTAGCTCACGTTATGGCTCCGTAGCAGGAGTTTTTGTAAAAATAGGTGATTGTGTCATAACCACGACTTACTGTCGCACAGTAGAGGACTCATTGTATAGTACAGGGTAAGCTCGCAGGCAGCTTGGACTTACATCAGCTGTTTAGGTTTAATTACTAATGTTAACTAGCATGTTAGTTAGCAATAATTAGCCTGTGCCTATATTATCTCCTTACATATACCTACGCTCTCCTTTTCTGCTGATTGGGAATGATTGAGATTTCTCTTGGCACAGCTACCAGAAGACTTCCAACTTTCAGACACGTTGCTCACGTCACATCTACGTCGTCAAGCTCAGTTGGAGGCGGAGCAGTAACGCGTAGCCATCACCGGAAAAGTGCTTCTAATATCCTCTACTGGTCTCCGTCCAGAACAGCGGGATCTGTTTGTCTATTTCTTTAAATGTCTATGCCTCTATCACTGCCACAAGAAAGTTTAAAAACACTATGAGGGTAAAAAAAAAAGAAAAACGCAACACAAGCATCGCACTGCCTGAGAGTTTGTGTAACGGCTGAATGTTTCCCGCAACAACAAAGCACTCGCTATGTCTCGTTCTTCTGTATTCTTTCTCTCTCTCCTGTGAAATGAAGCTGCCTTCAAGTGCGGTTAAAAACGTTGAGATCTGTCAGAAAACAGTAATTAGTAAGTAATTGTGAATGCCCACTTACGCAGAATTTGGCGCTCTTATATTTAACCCTTGTGTTGTCTTCCCGTCCACCAGGAATTTGTTGTCCTTCTGGGTCAAAATTTGAAAATGAATCGTTCTTGACACTTTTCAAATTTTCATCAATTGTACCTGCGAAGAATGTTGTACGGCTTGCATACAACGTGCATGCATCCATGTTATTTTGGGTAATATGGTTGTAAGAAACCCATATTTCTGATCTAAAATTTTTTTTTAAAATGGGTCAAATTGGACCCAAGGACAATACAAGGGTTAACCTTCCTTCCTTGTTTTTCTTGAGAAAAATACTACAGACACTAGAGGTCGCCGCCTCACCAGTAACGTAAGTACAGGTCAATAAGAACTGCTTGCACAATCTACCGTTTTCTGGGTGAGGACGGTCCGCAAAAAGCTGTGTTTCCTTATTTTTTCTAGTTACCCCAAATGTTCAACCTTTTTTATAGAAAAAGATACATTTATGTTGTTTTTTTCACTTGTCATGTTGTTGTTTCGGCACTCACAAAGCTCAAGAAGATACATGCGACGAGGCATGCGACGCCCTGCTTTCTGACCTGAATGCACACACAATGGATCAGCCGGCTACTAATAGCGTGAGCCTGCGCCTGTGGCCTTTACAGTGTGCACAGAATAAAGTTCAGGTGTCAGTAGTTCAACTGATTTATAATGGCGAGCAGGCTGTGATTAAGTGCTGATGTCACGGGATTCCTCACCACTCATTTGGGGAATCAAGTAGTTTGTATCCAAACAAGACAAATGGGCCACTGGCTGCTTGTAACCTTTTTCTTGTTCATGCTCCCTCCAATCATATGCCACTGCTCCTTGGCTCTATGGGCCAACTTTATTTATAGCCGTGGTCCTCCCGCATGTGTGTCTGTGCATTTTGTGCATGCTGTGTGTCTGTGTGAAGTTGCGGGGAAACACAGTTTTGTCCTTTTATGTCCTTTTGCGTTCTCTGTGCACAGCACATCCTTGCCATTATCTTCTTTTCCAGGAGAACATGTGCCATTTTATTTTTAGGAATGCACAAATTAGGATTTTTTTTTTTATAATCAAAGCAAAGTGGAGAATCCCAGCTTTATTATTTAATGTGGGGGTGATTAATTGAGATGCTACATTCCAGTGTTTGGGCAAATCTTCATTCAGGCAGTGAAAGTTCAGAGCAAGTGGAGATTGTCAGGAGGGAGCACTCAAGCTAGAAAATGCTGGACTCATTAACTTTTTCAAATAGTCACAAAAACCATCTTTAAAAAAACTAAAAGCAGCACATCTCGTCTCCCTCTTGTCTCTTCAGCAGTTTACAAATGTCAACTTTAAAAGTTTGGAAAATGACAGTGGACTTGTGGAGCGTCAAATGTGAAAACTTGCCTACAGTGCTGTAAATTACCAAGTTTTACAAAAAAACTTCTTTAATGCTATTTTTATAACAAATATTTTATAGCATATAGCCCCGTCCAAGTTTTTGCTTTTAATATAGATTATTTTGGGGGCATTTTTAGGCCTTTGTTTTCAAAGGACAGATGAAGACATTAAAGGGGAGAGAGAGAGGGAATGAGATACATGCAAAGGACTGCAGGTCGGAGTCAAACCCACAGACAATGCATCAAGACGTAAACCTCTCTATTTGTGCGCCTGCTCTACCAAATGAGCTAATCCGTCCACACCCCTGTCCAAAGTTGATGGATGATCAAACAAACAGAGAGAAACCGGACACTAAAGCTGCATTTCATAACTTACACTCGTTTGTGTGTGTGTGTGTATGTATCTGAAATCATTTCTCAATGCTCAAAATGCATTTAATCTGATATTTTTCCAATTTTCCAGGCCATGCGTGACCGTGCCGTTTAACCCTTCCGTTTTCTTGCATTTGACCATGCATCGTCCTCCCGGGTCAAAACTGAAAATCAACAATTTTTTTTCTTGTCTTTTTTCAACATTTTTGTTCAGTGTGGCCCTTGGTGAAATTGACTTTGACACTTCTCTTTTAGGACATTTGAGTTGGACATTACAGTAGAATTTGTGTTTCTGCCTTTGCAAACCTCTCATCTTCCACTGGAGTTAACTCGCATGCTCGTCAGATGACACCCGGCGAATGGAGCTCAGACCTCTGACCTTTTCATCACCTACGTATGTCTCTATAGACACCATCTCCGGTGGTATCACAGTGAGACAGCTTGGGGTGTGATCTTTCAGATACATGTGTATCAGTCGAAGTATTACAAGTAGCTGAAAACATTTGTATCCAGACAGACCTTTGCTCAGTCTATCTGAGTAGCTAAGAACATTTATGTGTCATGTATCTGCAGCTGCTGTGATTTGTGTTTTGTTGCTATCTGTCTTTTCTGTTGTTGTATTGTGTAATTGTTTTTTAATGTTTGGGGCTTTGTGATTTTGTATCATACCTAAAAAAAAAAAAACTAAAAAAAATTACTTAACAATTTTAAAAAAATGCTAGAGATAATACAATTAATAATATAATAATAAAAGTACAGAAAACTGATGAATCTTTTTTTCTAAGGTCTATTAAGAACACGTTTAGTTCCATCCTTGGTCACTTGTCTTCCTGCCTTTTTATGCTTTCCCGCCCGTTTGATTATCATCTCCACCCCTAATTAGATTCACCTGTTTGTTTTCAGCTTCCCCTCATCCCAGCACTTAAATACTCACCAGTCCCTCTTCACCTCTGCCAGATTGTAGTTGTCCCTATGTCACTCTTTCCAGCGTTTTCTTGAGTTTGCTTCCCCAGTGTTTTTGGACTTAAGCCTGTTTCCCATTTACGTTTTTTGCCTGCTCCTTTTGAACTTTTGTCTACCTGAGTGTTATTAGACTTCTGCCTGCCTTTTGATAACAATTATTGCCTGCTCCTGCTGTACTGTCGCCTGCATTGTTCTTGGGACCATAAAAGTCCATACCTTTTATCACCTGTCTGAGTCGTGCATTTGGGTCCGCCGCTGTGCCGTGATAATTAACACTAACAGGATACTAGTAGATAAAGAACACAAATAAATGACAGTTATGCAAGCCATTAAGATTAAGGACTGTCAATATCTAATGCAATACTGTTGGAAATAATCTAAGGTTAAAGTTTTCTAAATGACACAGTAGACTAAAACCATCTCTGGTCCCACAGGTAGGGGCTGCACATGAAGAAAAATGATCCCTACAAGAGCCATGTATGAGTTGTATTTTTAGAAGTATTAAAATTCTTTACTGCAACTGAATTAAATTAAAGATCCTGTTTCACACGGCCCTGATGGCACTATTTACTGTGTACAGTCTCCCTCTCTTCACCTGTAAGACAGATAGAAACTAAGATTGAAGAATCCTGCCAATCAGAGTCTTGTAGAGGGGAAAAATAACTGGCCCGTCAACATGGCAGTTAAGGAATGAACACTTGGCCTCACATACACAACAACAGTGAGCTGTCCTAACTGGAGCAGTTTTGACTTTAAACTTTGGGCTTTCCTTGAGAGTTGAGTCACATCCAACTCCATTACCACCTTTTGAATCACTTTGAAAAGGTAGTGGTGTGATAAATACTTTGTGTTCAAAGAGTAACAAAGTCCTAACAGCAAGGCTGTTGCAAGGGCCACATTATCCAGATCTTGAAGAACCACCACATTGTTGATGATGATGCCAACCGCAGAGAAGTCATTGCCTGGCGTCTCTCTGATGATATAGATTCACACTGTTGTTTCAGTCATGTCCTGGTTGAAGATAAAACATTTCTTGAAGCTTCAAAAAAAAATTAAATAAACTGATTGCTTTTGAATGCAGCAATTCTAATGCTATAGTTAATATAAACCCATGTAAGCAGCATAGCAGATTACTACAGCTAAATAATGCCCTGCTATGCTGCCATTCGTGGTCAATTAATGGAGAAAAAAAAGGATTCCAGATCAAATGAACATACATTTTTTCTGGAATTTGTTTTCATGTTCCTGGACGATTTTTATCATTAACCTGGATTTACGCCAGAGCTGTATCCCAGTCCCATTCTGCCCTTGTCAGATAAGGTCAGTGCAGTGTAGGAAGATGGTGGAATTGTCCTTCTTTCAATACATTTGAATTGTTTTTCACACTGCTTAATCTGCACTGCACAATCCTTAATGTAAGAGACAATATGTGTCAGAGGGGTTAAAATAGGTGGTTTTTCACTTTCATAATGGGGAACTATGGAGAAAAAGTGGACTGTTTGGACCATTTGTTTTAATCTCAGCGCAGGAATCACTTTGCCAAGGTGATAAAGAGGGCAAATGGACCTAAACAGTCCACGTATGATCACAAGGTTAACTAAATCTGTTTTGAAATAGCAAAGCCACAATCTACTCACAAACACTCACCGTGTACTCCTGCAAGATATCGGGATTCTCATTCAGATAGATGCAGTCCTTTAATGAGGGACTCCCTTCTGGCATCAATGTTATCCTTAAGAAATATAACAAAGAAAATAGAGATTATTGAACTCAGATTTTCAGTAGCACAGAAGAAAGTGATCAAGTGATGCAAAGCATGTGACACCAGTCTCTACAAAACAACATTAGAACTACCTTTTGGACGACCTTTATGGACTGGACTTTATATCATCTCCAGGGATGATATATAAAAAAAGCAAATTCTCACAGTGGGACAGTGAATACATGATAAAATGATTAGGTCCTTTCAGTAAAGGGAGTTGAACATCTCCCACTCAAAAAACTAGCTAGCTCCTTGCAGCTGCAATGGGGTTTGGGCTGGGGGGGTGGGTTGCGTGGGGGGAGAGTGGTGTGTTCTTGTCACTGTTTTGTAAGTTTTCTTTTGTTGTGCGTTTTGTTAGTGTATCTTTCTATTATTTTTGTGCTACTGCTTTGATCCAGAATGTTAGACCCATACAGGTGATCCTTTCTCCTGCACTGAGTTGTGAGCAGGGATGGGCGGGGACATGCATAGAGGCAACATCTCCACCCACACAGTCAATCCCATCACATGATAACTAGCACAGTCTCCTCTTTTGCACCAAGTGGTGCTGTTTGATTTACTAGTTGGAATGTTAAAGGCCTCAACTCTCTTGTTAAGCCTTTTTACAAGAGACTCACCTTTTGCCATTAGATCACCCTAACTTCACAGAGGCTGGGTGGGCCAACTTTATCAAGCAAAGCACGTGGGCGGCAATTCTGATTCATAAGTCAATCCCCTTCTCAATGTCCACTGTCATCTCAGACCCTAACGGACGTTTTGTGATTGTTACGGGTAGAATTGGAGCTAACAACCTGGTGTTGGCAAATGTGTATGGCCCAAATTTGGACAATGAGAATTTTTTTTCTCTCTTTCTGACCTAAACTCTCAACCGGCTGATCCTTAGGGGTGACTTCAACTGCTGTATTGTATTGGTTACATACTATGGATGAGATGTATTATATATCTGTTATGTTCAAAAACCCATAAATAAATCATAAAAAAAAAAACTAGCTAGCTAATTCAAATGAAACATGGTGATAAAATAGCGCGAGCAAAGAAACTCACGGTCCTTATTTAACGTTAACATTAAACTACATTTGGCTAAGCTTTAACAACAGTATTTAATTAGAAAATCCATATACTTACTGACCTAATAGTGGCGTGGCGTGGCGTACAGTACGACAAGCCCTTCTTCTACCAAAAGCCACACTTCTGTTCACAGCGGTGAAGACATTGATAGATCGAATTTTCTGTGTGACTACAGACTACGTTGACATAATATTTCCGGATTGTAGCAGTGTATAGTAATAAATAATGACCAGAGGTACAGCTTAGGACCAAAATATTTATTTATTTTTTCCACTTGAATTCCGCCACAGAGTTAATGGGAAGGCTTTGACGGGCTGCAATCATTCCCAAGCACCATCAGGCTAACCGAGTAATGGCCATTACTGATATAGTACTTTACAACCCGTTCTCACTCCGAACTTGTTCAATACGGACGCTTGGGCAGAACGCATCGGCAGAGCAGCAGCTACGCCGCGCTTTAAGATGAAGTAGCATTAAGAGAGACAAGGAGTGGGTCGCATGAAAACCCAAAATTCTGCATATGGAGGTTGATTGGGTGGTCAATGGGTCTAACAACACAGTACTTTCACCCAAGAGTTTGTGTCCCGTGTGTCATGTTACCTAAACCCAATCGTCACATTCTTCTATTCCTAAACCCAACTGTCCCATTCTTGTCCCCGTGCTACAGAAATGTAGCCTACTTTTTATAAGCCCACGCACCATCTTTTCCTTAACCTAATTGACGACAATATTCCAGACCCTGCGCGTTTAGATAGACCGTGTTTAGATAAGATGCTAAAGGAGACTTTTAGTGTCAATAACAACGCCATAGGCACCTGACCAAGGGTCGTCCTTTACACTATGGGAGTGAGAATGTGTTGTATTTTACACTGGTAAAAAGGTAAAGTGTTTTCTAGATGCAGGTATATTTGCGACCAAGCTGCAAGTTTTTACAATATATCACCTTGATTGATTGATTGATTGATTGATTGATTGATTTATAGACTTTTTTAATCCCAAACTGGGTAATTACTGTGTTAAAGCAATGCTGTATTACTTGTCCTGCTTCGGTCCCCTTACAGGTTGAAAGCAGAATTGTCCTACAGATCCGCTACCCGATCTGGCAAACTTGCATAGTGCTGTTATAGCTGGTTAAAGCAAATGCAGAAGTGCTGTTCACCCTGTTACGAGTTGATGAACCACTGAAAAAATTTTGGAAACATTATTTTAAAATACAAAAAGTGACATAGTGTTGCTTTAAGACATCTTGGGTTCAGTGAAGACATCTACATAGAATAATAATAAATAGCATCAAAATACCAAAACACCTACTCAAACTTGAAAAAACAGTAAAAAAAAATTATAAAAAACTATATGTACAAGTAGAGAATAAAAATGTACAACCAAGATACTAGTATATGTGAAAAATATAGAATATATATAACCCAAGGAAATAAGTGTGTGTGTCTTTGTGTGTGTGTGTGTGTTTGAAGAGAATACCCTCCCTTAACTGTATATTGTAAAAAAATGGAAATAAAACATTACATTTTATGACAATTGACTGTGTCTAATGCTCTAATTGAAGTTTTTTTGTGTCAGTCAAATATGGCAACGTTGATAAGTACTGATAGCACTGAACTGGGAATGCATCTCTACGCTAGCTCAAATTATTTGAAAAAAGAAATGATGGTGACCTACCTATCTTTGACCCACTGTACTAGTTGTGTGCAACCAGTGTTTATCTGAAATGAGGGCCCATTAATGACATATCAGGTGTGCTCACTTTCAGTTTTATCTCCAAATAAAGTGGTTGAAATCTAGAGCTAGATGATATAGAGCAATTCAAATTTCACTATATTTTTGACCAACTACATCAAAATTCCGATGTAGCAATGCCATCATGTTCCCAGATCTCAACAGTTAATTTGGTAAACACAATGCTATTATAATCAATATGATGGAAAAAACTCAAAAATTAGATTATCATTTGAAGCATCATCATGCATATTCTCATTGTATATAAGATATACTATGTCTACTGTACATATAGATATACATATGCATCACTATATGTTGATTTAACGGCATTAGACGGCATCTAATGGCATTCTAACATTCTGCTGCATGATGAATCATGCACATATTAGAGGAGCTGATGGGATAACACTTTACTTCATGTGACAAATCAAAATGTATTGATTGGCATGATCATTTTGTCTCACACTGATGTCAGACAGGCCAGTATGTGGATATATTATTCCCAGTACACTGTACATAAGTACACTTATGATATCTACAGATTTTAGGGAGAACATTTTGGTTTACACTTTGTGATTTTTGGGGCATGAAATCTGGGACAGATTTTTACACTGAATGTGTGGGTGGAACTCTGTGAGAAAATGTGTTTCTGTGCATGTGTGTTAGTTTCATGCTAGCTGCTCGCACAGCCTGGTAGCAAGGGAAGATGGGGGCCCACACACCCTAGAGCTCCTCAATTATTCTGGTTATCTGTACTCTACAAAGACTTCATCACACAGTGTTTCAGGGAGGTTTTTCACATTGCTAGGTGAATCAAAATGCCAGTGACACCCATCCCCGGCCCATATGTCATCTTTGAATAAACAGGGTGTCAGTCTGGCTGTGCTCCTACTGTCTGCAGACAGCCTCTGTCAGCATCAGACCAGGAAATGCCACCTCTCTCTTGACAGCTGCCTGTGCCATACTCACACCGACACCCGCAGAGAGAGCCCTGCAGCTCCCCACCCAGCTCTGCGCACTGCCATGCTAAGTGCAGATCCCCAAACCTGCCATGCAACGCCCTGACAGCACTTCACTGTATATCTAAATAGAGCAGGAGCCCGGCGTGTCCCAGGGAAACTTTTACATTCTGCTCCATTCAGGGAGGATTTGTCACTTGGGAAGGAGGATAATGAAGCAGTGTTTCTATGCTGGTTGTTCAAGGCAGTCCTTTCCCGTAGACATGGTAATGGCTGGATTGGATTAAATGAGCTCTTCTCCTTGTCATTCAAGGTGAGCAGGGTTGAGATCTGTGGAACGTTTAGGTTTTGTTTTAAGCTGCAAGAGTATTAAATGAATATGATCAAGTTGAAAAATGAAAAAAAATAAAAGGAAATGGGTGGTTGACTGAAGACACTGGCTATAGATAGTTTTATTCAGAGCTAAACCCGCTGCCAAAGTAAATCTTAAATCCTGATAATCCTTGTCAATGGTAAAGTTACCTTTTTGCCTTTTTGGTGTGACAGCCATAATCCCAATGGAAATGTGTTACCCATGCCACTATTTTGGTCTGGATCCACGGAAGTATATTTCCAGCATAACTGCCTGACATACAACATGTGGGCCTCACCTTCCGCTCTCTGTGCATTGCCGCTCTCAAACTCTGTTTGCTTTGGGAAACAACTACAAACTTCGAGCTAGCAAGCTACACCCTGAAAAGGACATATGGATCTTTTAGGGAATGATTGTAGAGATTTACAAGGAATATGTTTACGGTGATGGATTGTTACTGATTGGAGACGATTGCTATGGAAGAAGTACACACAGTGATACACTGGTAAAGGCAAATTAGGTTAAACCATGTATACAGCTAATTTAAATAGTTCACATTACCGTATTGTGTGACCAGTTAACTCATTTATTAATAGTGCTGTCAAATAATTAAAATATTCAATTGTGATTAGTCACATTAATTCACAATTGCACTTAATTGCACATTTTTATGTATCATAAATGTCCCTTGATTCCTTTTTGTCCCATTATTTTTCTCATTTTAATGCTGTTATCAACAAAAGTGGATCATCTTGCTTCATGCAAATGTTTTTTTATTGAAAACAACGTTGGCATATAGCCTACTGTAGTGTTCAATTTCACACGTAACATTCTCACTTGGAGCAAATAATCTCACACATTGTAACACTGTCCATCAATAAAAGGGTGAAAAAAATACTTTATGAGGTGTGTGCTTGGTGTGCCTGTGTGCTTGGCCATCAAGTGGTATTTCAGACTGGACGTGCTGCGATGATATCTCAGTTAACGACGACAAAACACACAGATCACTTTGGTCTTGTCAATGGAACCATTTGGCAACTTTTTTTTGGCGTCCATTTCAGCGTCTCGCACTCGCCATCCACTCAAAACGTAACGTTACTACTCTTTGGCCGGCTCGCAAGCCCAAACAAGTGTGTGCGGCATGCCTGTTGTTTTGTTTCCAGTCTAGATAGATCCGGTGTGGTGGTGTTGTTTTTCTAACGTTACTAGTTGTTGCAACAGCATGTGAAGAAAAACTACAAAGTTTGCTAGGCCAAAAAGAACGTTAATCTTGCGATGAAAAAAATGGACACCGTTAAAATGGGTTTGCGTTAACACCGTTAATAATGCGTTTAACTGAACTATTTATTTAATAAACAAGTTCCTTTCCGAGACCATTTTGCGGGGTCACCGTCAGTGCAGCGGGAACTTAGCACCGGCCAACACTATTATTATCAGTTTAAATAAATGCAAACAACCCAGAGCTTTTTTGTACTACTATGTGGTGTTGCGAGACTAATCATATTAATGTGAATGAAATAGTGTGATCTTCAAGGTTCATTTATTGTCATTGTACAACAAAGGGTTGCCCTGCGAAATGCAGTTGTAATCCCTTTATACCGTACAAGAAAAACAAAGACAGTGGTGTGTTCTTGTAGTGAAAACTTGTAAACAAGTTCCTTCCAGAGGCTTTTTTGCAGAGGCACTGTCATTAAGTCCTAGTGCCACCCAACGTTTGAAGAACCTCCACTAAAACAACTTTTGAACGTACACATGTTCCACCAAAACAAGTTTCTTTCTGAGGCTTTATTGCAGAGGCACTGTGGCTCCATCCGGCACAAGACAACTGTGATTGATTTAAAGAAATGCCAATTAACCACAGCATGTTTTTCTCCTGTTCAGGAATGCTGTGTGTACTAGCCAGACCTAGGACATGCTTAACTGTGGAGTGGGAGGCTGTTCCAAAAGCCTGAGAGCAGGCACCGAGAAGGCACGGCCCCTTTTAGTTTTGCAGCATGAGGGAGGGAGGACAATTAGAGTTCTATTTCAATCAGGAGAGACTTTGTTGAAAGGTGCACATTTTTTTGCAGAATTATTCATCACATGATGCACAAGGTTGAAATGTACAGCTCAACTTGCCTGAAAAAACTGACAGCAGCCAAGAGGAGAACAGATTTTAAAGCATGGATGCAATAAGGCGATTGGCTCATGGAATTCAAGACAAATTCGGGTTGATTTAACTGAAGAGTGAACGCCCAGAATCAGCAGATCAGATTAGGAAAGAGAGAAAGGAAAATTAAAGCATGGAAGTCTTCCTGAACGAAAGGAGCTTCATTAGTGGTTTGGACAGACTCTTCTTTGTGTTACTATATTCATCTCTCCCTGATTATTAGCGTTGGATTGCATTATGTTAGCTTAGGCTTTAATTGTTGCAGTAATTATTGATGAACATTTTACCAAAACTGCATATGAGCGACAATAACTACAACAACCATTCAATGTACGTAACAGTATGGTTGTTTACAAAATAGCACTATGCATACAACACAGAATGAGAAGAGACAGTCTTGTGCTACTGTAACCTAGCCTGGATGCCAGCCAAATTTAGCCCCGCCATCAACATCGAAGGTCGGGAAGTTTGGTCTGGACTTGATCCGTTGTGGGGCAACTATGTTCAAACAAGAGCTGTTCGGACCAATCAAATTGTCAGGGCGAGCTTTATACGATAATGGACAGATGATCAACAGCAACGGAATCAACCACGTCACCAAAGAGAGCTTGGGTTGGTTGGTAGGTGGCTGCCGCTGGAGAATTGAGATGTGTAGATTCCGTCATCGCGTATAACATACGCGATAGAGATACGATATCGACAGCGCATTCATTTTAAAATCCTCAACTCCCGTCTCAGGTCAACTCAAACCAGTTCAAATCATAGAGGCTGGTTTTAGAAGAGACTTCACCTGTTTCAACAGCCAATAGACAAGTCAGCTGGTTGAAACGACAGCGTTTTAGACGGAGCCTCAAAGACTGCAAAAGCACGATAACGTTATATGACGTAGAGAGATAGAGAGTGACTGAAGAGAATTAGAGAAATAAAAATGTGTTTTCGTTGATTCATCCTAGAAATGCAACTGTAGCAAGCATCTCACTATCATTAACATTAGCCACATTCATAGTCAGCTTAAAAAAAAATGTCTAAAAGTTGGACGTTAGGATGGAATATTGTGCAAAGAGTGGTTGCTATGGAGACGATACACTGTCTTGATCTTGTCTCGCTGGTGTTGAGTTGTGTTAACAGTTGAGTTCAGTTGCTCTGATTGGTTGTTGGTCTATCCAATTGAGTGCAGAGGCATTTATGGGTTGAAACACCCCACAATCCAGTCCCTCCAGGATTTTGCTGACTTTTTTTTTAGATTGTTGCGGCCCATAATGCATGATGCTGCGGGAGCTTTTTAAAAACACTGCGAGAAAAGTTATGTTTTTTGTATGTTAGTTACAGAAATTGCGGGAAGTTGCAAAAAAAAGTATAGGTCTTTAAAAATAAAAAGGAAACTTGTTTTCGGTAGAATAAAATGTTGGTATAATATGAACATGTGTCAGTGGTTAATTGTTGATCTTTACATTGTTAGTTAAGTTCCTATCCTGGTCTGGGCTGGGACACACATTCATACGGTGTGATAAAGGACTTGTTGGACTTATCATTACATCTCTGATTTTTCCTGCATCCACTGTGTGTGTGTTTCTGCGCATCAGTCACGGGGGGGAACTTAGCAGCCCTGCCCACTGCAGGCAACTTTCAGCAACTTTATGGTGAAAAATTGTTACAGCGTTTTTACATTGATGTTAAAATGTATACAGGTTGGCAGGACGGTCTGAAATGTTTTGCAGTCTTACACTGTACGTTTTGTTGGTAAATTTGAGATGTTCAAGAGATCTAGACACACGGCCACGTACATGCGACGTCAACTCGTTCTCACTCCTGCTTGGCCATTGGCTCTCAGAGTAACATGCTGATACAAAGTCTGGCACGTGGGACTGTTGGGATTGGTTTAAGTCGCGTGAAACTCCAGTTATTTGTCAAATGTGTGAAAAAAGTGCAGTGATTGGTCAAAGTTGTAAGTCGCACCCAAGTCACAGTGATTGGTTGAATTTGCATGAATTGCCGTGATCGCAAAATCCTGGAGGGACTGGATAACACAGCTGAATGGAGCAGAATCAGACTCCTATTCTGAATAGAATGTGAGTATGACCACGTAACCTTTTCTATGCCTGTAAATAAGTCTTGTTAAACCTGTCTTATTGCTTTGCTAACACAATGCTATGATGTCAAGTTGATTTTGTTTATATCGCCCAATAGCAAACATTTCACAATATGATGAACAATATCACAAAGCCTTTGTATTAATATGATAAAAACAAACATTGTTTCTATCACAATGAATAGTGCTGAAATGTGTCATTAAGATGAACAGTTACATAATAATAATAATAATAATGATGATGATAAACTTTATTTTTACAGCACAAAGTGCTTTCCAGAAAAAAAGCAGATAAAAGCCAAGAACAACACAACCAACAACACCAATGAAGTGAACTAGTAAATTCATTGTGCTTGTACAGGGGTTAGGGAGATGCAGTGGAGTAGGGTGACCAGACGTCCCCGGTTTCCGGGGACAGTCCCCGGTTTTGGCGACCTGTCCCCGGCTGGATCTGTCCCCGGAAATGTCCCCGGATTTCACTGTGACTGACGGACCCGAAATTAGAATGAAAGAAAGAAAATACTGACCAAACGGAGCCGATAGTCGCACACCCTCCACATGCAGGCTCCAGACAGCCAGAGCCAGCGCTGCTCAGAGAGGTTTTAGAATCCGTATTTTACGATGCTAAAATCACTGATTATTTACATGGAGTCTGGTGGGTTTAGCGAACGCAATTTTGCGGACTTTTATGTTTTAAAAAGGATCTTAATCTTTAACAGAAGGGTCGACCTCCTTAGAAATCCTTTCCATAATGTTGTCAGACACTTAGAATATTAATCTGAGTCTGTCAGCAGCAAAACGAGCACTTTTATGAACGTAAATACAAGCTGGACAATTATCCTATTAACTTCCACTGTAGCTTGTTTCTCTGCTGCCGACTGCAGCGATCTCGTTTAATACTGCATCAAAGGAAAATATGTCCTCAATAGTTTTCATTGTATCGGATTCTCAATGAGTTGTTGCAGAAACAAGCCTGAAGCAATGAAGCAAAAGCTGTCAGTAGTTCAGTACATTACAACATTATGAAATATTAAGACTTTCTATCTTGAAATATTAGGACTTTCTATCTTGAAATATTAAGACTTTCTATCTTGAAATATTAGGGCTTTCTATCTTGAAATATTAGGACTTTCTATCTTGAAATATTAAGACTTTCTATCTTGAAATATTAGGACTTTCTATCTTGAAATATTAGGACTTTCTATCTTGAAATATTAGGACTTTCTATCTTGAAATATTCTATCTTGAAATATTAGGACTTTCTATCTTGAAATATTAGGACTTTCTATCTTGAAATATTAAGACTTTCTATCTTGAAATATTAGGGCTTTCTATCTTGAAATATTAGGACTTTCTATCTTGAAATATTAGGACTTTCTATCTTGAAATATTAAGACTTTCTATCTTGAAATATTAGGACTTTCTATCTTGAAATATTAGGACTTTCTATCTTGAAACATTCCCCTCTGAGGTGTAGTGGAGTGGAGTATGAACTAGCAGCAGGGGTGAGTCTAGGATCAGACCTTGGGGGACACCTCTGGGTCTAGTGTCCCCGTTTTAAGTTTTACAAAAATAAAAACATGACGTGTTTTGGAGGTATATACACCTCTGAGCTGAAAATGTCCCCGGATTTTGTCTGGGAAATCTGGTCACCTTACAGTGGAGTGTTTTACCAACTAAGTTATTAGCCTGTATCTGACAACAACAGAAAAACTACAAAACATAACTGAAAACCACATTAACTAATATCAGCAAAAATAACTATAATACAATTATAACAGTAATGTATTGTTTTGTTTGAGTGTATGGTAGAGAGCGATACGGTGGTTTTAGCAGGCTACACTACTTTGGCATAACTTTCTGTGCTCTGTCGTGTTTGTGTATGTCTTCCCATTGGAGGGCTGTTCCCACTAATTGGTCTTAATTGTTGGTAATACCCCCACGTCGTTTTCCTTTAGGTCGCCTCGGCGTGCGGCTGAGGAGATGCCTTTTATATTGATGTGACAGCGCTAAATTGAGAACCTTTGGCGGAGTGTCAAAGCCTAATTAATCACTCTAATTTCATCTCTCCATGCATCCTCAGCCATTGAGCGAATGTGATCAGAGGGAGAGAGCTGTCTCTGCGTTAGCCGAGCCTCCTCATGCTAATTAGCTGTTAGCCCTGAGATGGAGAGGCCCTCAGGGTGAGCGGCGAGGGGCTAAAGCTGGCCTAAATGGCCACATAATGACCAAGGGAACGGGAATAGGAACCCAGCTCATTTTCATTATATATTACATTCAAGTTCTCCAACCCCCCTCACCCCTCCCCAGCAATCCAACTGAATCTGGTTTCTCTGAATGCTATAGGCTAGCCTTGCCCATCATCAGACACTCTTACTGTCTGTCAGGGCAGACAGTATAACCTCACTTCTAAAAGATGAAAATGTGACTGGGGCTCATCCAGCAGCCTCATCTTATCTGAAAAGAAGGGGACCGATCAGCCTGAATATACACAAACAGTTTCATTACACCAGTGGTGTAGTCTACTCTATACGCAGGTCAGCCTGTTCTTGTACCATTCGTTTAAAAAGCTACGAAAAGGTAAGCACTGTAATTCATAAGCGTTCCATGTTTTTGTTTTTGCTGTATGCACAACATTGACGGGCGATGTAGAAGAACACTAAATTCCTATAATACTTTTAGGTGTGTATACATTTTCTACCATATCATACAGACAGTTCATGAGAATGTGTTGAGCAAGTGTACGCCATCTACCCACTAGGAAAGGTCAAGGATTTTCATATACCCACTTATAAAAGTCTGAGGATATGTAACAATGATTGTTTTGTGACAGAACTTTTACACTTCTTAAATTCACCCAGTCCATGTTGTTTGAAACCACAAGACAGTTGCTTGGCAGTCATAAATATATTACTATTAACAGTATTACATTACCGTTTTTCATTAGAGATGGTCCGGTACCATTTTTTGCTTCCAGTTAATGATTACAATACCTGAACTTGACTATCATATAATAATAAATCTATAGCGAGTGCTGTTCCGATACCAGTGTGTCACTTATATTATTATGCATACTACTACTCCTGTATGAATGTGATATGATTTCTTTCATTGTTGTACAGGTTAAACTTCTGGTGAAACATGAAGAAACACAAACAATGAACACCACAGAACTTTCTTTTATTATCCAGTTTGACAGTCAGTTATAACGGAAAAAGAAAGTAAATTAACTACTTTAAAGTGGATTTTCTTCTGGGATAAATTAGGTGGTATCGGACCAGTGCATAACCTCTGGTACTTACCAATACCAGCATTTAAGGAAGTATCAGAGGCTTTTCTGATACTAGTATCAGATTATCTATTTTTTTATCTGATATTTCTGAAATGGAGCTGGACTTAACCAGGGTGGATTATCAACGAGTTAAGACAATACTGTATGAACTAACACTTTGTTTTTGAGTTTTTACCATTTCTGCAAGTGTTGTCTATAAATACACATACAATTACAGCACATAAAATTATGTGAGTGATTGAAATAAACTCAACTAAACTAAATTGTAGTTTCCTTCAGTCACAGTATCAATGTATTTCCTATAACACGACCTAGATCTTGCATTGCATTCTGAGCTTGAATTACTGCACCATGTTGACGTGTGCAAACTTTGGTTTTATTTTCTACACCACAGCTGTGGTGTTGCCCATGTTAAATATTAGATCTTTGTAGGTCTAAATGAAACGATATGAGCGTATGACCGCTGGTAGTACCTGTTGTGACACAAGTTAATTTGGGCGCTCTGTTTTGCTTATTTCAGCGGTCTTCATTTGTGTTCCAGCTGCAGAGTCAACAAACACTTCAGACAGTTTAAATAAACTTAATTACCAACACATTAAACTGGAGGAGTATGACAGAACTAAGGATGACGACATGACCATTTGAACGATTTATTGACGTTTGCAGTATTTCAAACAGGCATCGATACAACCACCTACGTTGTCGGTCTTCGTTCTTGCAACAGCATCACAAGTTCATGCAATAACAGGCTACAACATGTATGTTTCAATACAGCATGTAAGTAAAGTATAAGCTACATATGAGGTTTTACACCCAGCTGAACGCAGCATGGAGACAGTTCAGATGTGGCACAATGTGCATCCGCTCAGATTAAGTTGTGATCTGTAGGCATTTAAAATAGAAATGTAATTATATTAATGTAGGCTACGTAGATGGGTTATGTTAAGCTACAGGCACATTACAACCACATTCCTTAATATGCAGTATGCCGATACTCATTCATCCAGGTACAAATGACAGCATCTCTCTTGTATTGCAACAAATACATATTGCACCGTGCGTCGGAGACAAACGTATTTTCAATATGTTGTCTGGCACATATTGCAGATGAGACAAATAAAGTTGACTTGACTTGAAGTGCAGGAGTTCGATCCAGTGTTGGTTCAAGAAAGTCTATATTGTGTTATTGAATATCTGCAATATTATAACTAGGAAAAACTGCAATTTTAGATATGTACAATCCAATTGTTGATAGTTATTTTAAGTTTAGCTATCAATAATTAAAAAAAGCATTCCAGATATAATGTAATTTAAAATATTCAAAACTTTAATATGCCTAGTAACAACATCCACAAAGGAGCAGATTCCAAAGTTTTATTTTATCTTGTTGAGATATTGGAGTCAAAGACTTTTGGCCATAAAGAAATCTATTTTTGCCATGTATTAGGTATGAAATGTTACATACATTATGCTATGAATGATATCTGAACAAACCCCTCTGTAAATACTTTCACAAGTAGATAGGAGTGAAACTGGACAGATTGGTATGTGTAACTGCTACTGCAGTTGAGTTTTCTGACTCAGAGTATGAGAAAAACCCATTTTGAGAAACAGCCTTAAAAGATTACTAAATCCCACAAATTTTGAAAAACAGGTGAAAATATTATTTAAAAATAAATAAGTTATCAACATGAAACTTATACAGCTAATTACTTACATTGAGACATTTATTGTTCCTACAATATATAATACCCCAGTTTAGATACAGTGTTGTTTTAACGGGGAAGTGTAAGAGACACAGTCGCCAGACAATGAATGATATTTTGTAACGCCACATACATAGCTTGTTGGGTGATTATGCATTTAGGCTGTAGGTGTACTAGTTATGGCAGCCTGTCAAGAAGTTAGTTGCATTCAATAACTTTTTTAATAACTTTTTCGCGGAAACATTCAGTTACCAGCAAAAATACTGGTACAAATACAGGTTTGCCTCTCATGCTTAACAATATACAGCTGTGTTAATAACAAAACTGTGGACATATTTCAGAAGTGTGGAACAGCGCCGCTTTGTTGCCGCTGTGTCTCTCCATGTTGCTGGGAGCCGTGTGAGTGAATGGGGAACTTTACAGAAGACATTGGTCATGTAACGCCAAATTAAACCATATCCCTATAAACATTTCTTTGTTTGTGGACAGACACTAACTAGCACCCTAGAGTCCTGTGAGCAGCTAACAGACACTAACTAGCACCCTAGAGCCCTGTGAGCTAACAGACACTAACTAGTACCCTAGAGCCCTGTGAGCTAACAGACGCTAACTAGCAGTCTAGAGCCCTGTGAGCTAATAGACGTTAACTAGCACGCTAGAGCCTTGTGAGCTAACAGACACTAACTAGCACTGGTCACTGCTGTTGTCTGAAAAACAACACAGGGACAAAATGCCGTGTTTACTGGTAAACTGGTAAACCTTGTGACCTAGGTATGACTGCCTGCTATCTGTTGTGGAATTTTCCTCACGTTACTCTGTCCTCTGTGACTGTCTACATCTAGAAACTAAGCTGCGCGTTGAGGGAATAACTCTGGGTTTTTCCCAATGTCAAGGAAGGATCCTCCAAAGCCAGAATTTGGAGGATGCCACGTCATCAACGTCCGTCGAAGGACCGTTCCAATTTCGAGGATCCTCCGGATTCCTCCAAGGACTGAGTCCTTCATTCAGAAAATTTCCCATAGACAGAGAAGGATGTATTTGTGTATCCTTCGCGGTCCCAAATCACCTACAATCCTTTGTGCGGGCCTTTGCCGGCTTGTTAAAAAACAAAAATAGCGGACCTAAGCGGGAGTTCGAGCGGCATTGCTGACTGTGAAATAATAATTTAAATGTAAGTATCTTTAGTATCATTTGTTATCACCGTTAATGTTTTACATCAATGTAAAGCTTAACGCTTTAAAGCTTGTACAAATTGCTATAATAATTAGGTAGATATACCCTGAGCTAACGTTAGCTAACCGAACCTATCATTTAACATTAGGCTGTTAGCTAGCTGGTTGCTGTCTTTGTAAAGTTTAATGTCCGCTGGCATGTTCATCTCTTTTTATATGCCGTTACCGTATATGCGTAACGTTAGCAGAGATTTAGAAAGTTGGTGTGTTTATCACTGGTTGTATCTGTAGACGGAACACTGCGCCGTGTTAATCACTAGCAACGAAGGCTAACGTATGAGTACTTTCCCATGTAATAACGTTGTGTTACAGCATTCATAACGTAAAATTCTTTTATTTGTGTTAACTGTCTTTTAACAGGGACTAACGGAGGCGGTCACCAAGGATGGCAAAGCCAAAGACCAGCAGGGAGACAGAGGCCAAAGAGAGATGTTGAATACATTATTTGCTATATTAAAGATTGGCATTCTAACAATAAATGCTTTAAATAAACTGGTTTGTCTGTGTCATCAAGTTCTTGGGGGTGTGTATATAATATAAACTGTTTTTTTTTCGTTAAATTGTGACCTCGACCTGGAATTATTCAGATGCTATCTGTTGTAATAACTCGTAAGGTTTACATGTATCTTTACTATAACTTTTATTCAAACATTACTATATACTGTACACACAAGTATATTCAACATGAAGGGCGATCAGACACAGCTGCCGATGATGGGGTTGCTTCCAGACTGCAGACAAGGAGAAAGTTTTAAGTGAGTCATCCAACCTGTCCTGGTAAGATTACAGTTGTATCACAAGTATATTTAAGAATAGTTAAACTCCACTGTGTAGTTCTCTTCATCATGAACGTAACTGACAACTCTTGACCATTTAACACATAACACCTACCTTAACTGTTAGCGGGTGTTTATCAGTGTTGTTATGATTTTTTTGATTGACGCTTGTGTGTCTACAGTACTATTTAATCTTTCTCACTTGCAGTTTACTGCATGTCATACCTGCCTGTGGTAGGTCATTAGCTGGTAGCGTTTACCTTGTTGTAGTTGCTGATCATATTTTGCATTTCTTAACCTGAAAAATAAGCTAATGTTACATGTATGCATTAAACTACAAGCTAATTTTAACCGCTACTTTTCTTTTTTAAAACATGTATATCTTACGAGTTATAAAAACAGATAGCATCTGAATATAATTATTGTTTGAAGTTTCCTCTGTCCAGGTCACAATATGATAGAAAAATAGACATTGAAAAACTGTTTATATTATATACACATGCCCAAAACCTTAATGACACAAACAAACCAGTTTTCTTAAAGTATTTATTGTTAGAATGCCAATCTTTAATATAGCAAATAATGTATTCAACATCTCTCTTTGGCCTCTGTCTCCCTGCTGGTCTTTGGCTTTGCCATCCTTGGTGACCGCCTCCGTTAGTCCCTGTTAAAAGACAGTTAACACAAATAAAAGAATTTTACGTTATGAATGCTGTAACACAACGTTATTACATGGGAAAGTACTCATACACGTTAGCCTTCGTTGAAAGTTGCTAGTGACGTTAACACGGCGCAGTGTTACCTCCCGTCTACAGATACAACCAGTGATAAACACACCAACTTTCTAAATCTCTGGTAACGTTACGCATATACGGTAACGGCATTTAAAAAGAGATGAACATGCCACCGTACATTAAACTTTACAAAGACAGCAACCAGCTAGCTCACAGCCTAATGTTAAATGATAGGTTCAGTTAGCTAACGTTAGCTCGGGGTGTATCTACCTAATTATTATAGCAATTTGTACAAGCTTTAAAGCGTTAAGCTTTACATTGATATAAAACATTAACGGTGATAACAAATGTATGGCACACACTAAAGATACTTAAATTATTATTTCACCGGTATGACAAAATTGATTGTGAACCTAAATTGATTTGCATGGCTGGACCAAAACTTGCGTGGGGTTGGATTTGGCCCGCGGGCCTTGAGTTTGACATGTGTAAGCTCTAGTGTCTTTGTTGTTGAGATTTGGGATAGCTGGGCATTCATTTGTACCAGTATACTGTTAATTCAAGTTCAGATACTTGTGTTTTATTTAGTAAAAAAGTTAATATCTTGATATTTCTGTTTAAAGATGCCCTCCAGACATTATTAGTATTAAGATGCATACAAATCTGCTTGGAACAATAATTTCTGTCTTGTATTTTCTTTTTTATGCAGAAAAAGAATACTTTTCACATGTAAATCCTTTAAAGAGGAATTTACTCCTACCTCATTAGAATTGCCAGAATCTATGAATTTGCATATTTATAAAGTTTTCCTGCTGGACGCAAGATGTCCAGTGGTGTAACATTTACATGTTATTGCGTGCGTGTGCATGAAGTAGTGCTCACCCATGTTCAGTTCATGTGCACTTTACAGCTTCAAGTTTCTACATCACATTAATTGAATATTGGATCAGACTTGAATTCCAAATTAGTTGTGAAATCACAGATCATGCCAGTAGGCCTGCCCCTTAAAAATGGATTTTCACTGAGCTTGGAGAAAATTCCCACTTTCAGCAGATGAGTGTGAAAACTTTTTTCCTTTTACCTTTTATGTCTCAAACTCTGTACATATACATGTTTGAGATTCACTGTGTAGAATAATGTAGAGTATACTGTATGGCACTTCAGTGACCCACACAGGGGAAGTTCACATATTATCACAGCTATGTTTCCTGAGCTGTGGTAATATTATTATGTGTGGTAATACGTGAATGTTCCCTATTTTACAGCAAGCATCCAACAGGAGGAACAAAAAGAAAAACATTTTTTTAATGGAGGGGCTCTAAGTAAAAGATGCAAAATACATGCAAAATAGAACACTAACCTATCACATACTGTATTAGAAACATAATAAGCACATGGTTGTGTTGTAAATGTATTTAGATGGATAGACGTAGGCTATATCGGGAACAATTCAATTTCCTTAAATTAAGAGCAACCAAACACAAAGAGGTGACAGGTGAGGATATGACAGCAGACAGTTGTGTGTGTGTGTGTGTGTGGGGGGTCTGCGTCATGCCAAAGATTTGTTCCTTGTTGCACTGCAAGGGAGCATATCAGGTGTGATGTCGATACAATGTTGTGGCCAGACTGCGAGGAGAGATTGGATGACCCATGAGGTTGATATAGCAGCACATTTTCTTTTTTCTTCACATCTTGTACAGTATTTCTTCATAATTTTTCTGTTGTATGTCTAATTATCTGTACAAGCTTCCTTTGTTTATTTGCAGTTGTCTGGTGTGTACATATATTGAGCAAGTAGCCAAATCGATTGAGAGCAACTTTAAGTTAGATTGTAATGTCAATTATTAATGTAGTGATGATTCTGTAAAGTTATTTTGACCATTTTACATGTAATACAAAAAGTATTTCATGTACTCAGTGTTCCTGCCAGGATTTTGTTATTGTCAAAATATAAAATCCTCTTGTTATGTCACTAGGCTGAAGGCCTGAAAACAAATTTATGGCCCAAAAAGAAAAAAAGATAATCATGTGAAGCTTCTACCTACCATCATGCATGACTGAAGCCTTAGAGAGCAGCACAAACTCAGCAATCCTTATATCTAACTTGCTTACTAGTCCACTCCAACTACTTGAGCTATATGTCAATATAAATGGGAAGACATGTTAATTGGACGGCTGGTTGTGATTAATAACATGTTTCAAGCATGTCTGCAACATTGGGATCCGCCCCACCCCCCTCAAGTTCAAAGAAAAATCGCAGTATTTAGAAGGCTGCTCTTAATGCTGAAATTTGGCACTGTTCCTGCATATTAAACTTTACAGGGCCCAGTGTTTCTATATTGCCTGTCATGCATTGTTAAGACTGGCCTCTCTCCATTAAAGCCTTCATCACACCACTTTATACGAGTGTGTGGGTACATCTGGCCAACGTATTTGGCGTCCTCTTTATATTCTGGCTCAGACACCTAACATGAGACCTAAAGCCCCTCGGCACCAAGCCTGCCTGGCACCGGCTCCTCTGGGAAAGCTGGGTTGGGAGAATAGGCCGTATGTGTGTGTGAGTGTGTGTATGTGTGTGCGTGTGTGTGTGTGAGACATTGACCCTTGCTCTACTTACTGTTGGGTTGCTTGTAATGTCGGTGATCCAGGAATTTAAACCTCTTCTGCTATTCTGTAAGTGCCTGTTAGCGGTTGTGCGTCACTCTGCAGAAGTGTGCCAGCTAAATGCCTGAAATGCAAATGTGAATGTGGGTCCAGTTTCACGGTGTAAACCAGATCCTACAGAGACTGATGGGGAAAAACAGACAGGTAGCTGGGAGGCACAAATCATGCAATCCCAACCCATTGCAACATTGTATGACTAATAATGCCAAGTGTTATTATTTGGTTAGTAATTGTTAGCTTAAATGGCTCATTGGTCCTCAACAGTTCTAGATGTTTCTCTTTTAATGTTTTTTTTATGAAATGGCTGTTTTTTTGCATAAATTACATGAATCTTATGACTGCAGATCATTTTCAAAAGGATGTCATAATATATGTTTATTCCAAATGTATGAGGAGCCACTGTTCCCATTAGTATGACTTAATTTGCTAAGTGTAAGAAATAGGCTTAAGAGTTAGTTACTGTGTTACAATGACCATCATCCTGCTTTGTAGTCAAATTTACACCATAGTTGAGTTATTTATGTAACTTGAATGATGTTAGCTATATTACTCAAGCAGTTCACAGTAACATATCATTTATTTATTTAACTTTCACCATATCCCATAAAAAGACCAAAACCAACAATGTGTAAGTCCGTCTACTTTCTGACTTTCCTACATCCGGAATTCCTAAAGATGTTGGTCCGCGTAGTTTTTCTGAAATGTTGCTCAAACAAGGTGAAAAAATGCATTTATTAGGTATTATTTTCCACAGCGGAATAATCCACATTTGATCCTCAGGTGAGTATTCCCAGCAGCAGCACAGTGTATGTGGGAAGGAGTCATAATGGCTAGTGGCTCGCAGGTAGAATGGGTGCCCTATAACCACAAGGTTGTCCTCCTCACATGTCAAAGTGTCCCTGAGTAAGACACCACGTTTCTCCCTGGACGCTGAATGAGTAGCCACTGCTACTAATACCTAGGATGGGTAATAGCAGACTACATTGTACTGTGTTTATGTGACAAGTAAGGAATGAAGTTTAATTTTTATTTTTTTAAACTACAGTGTGTGTGTGTGTGTGTTCATGGTAATAAAGGAGCAACTCAGTGCCACAGTGTGGCTCATTGATGTATTTTAATAGTTTTTGGACAACAATGGAGCTCTATGGCACAGAGGAAGAATATATATAAGATTAGATAAACAAGTAACCCTTGAGCTGCAACTACCGATTCATTTTGGCTATTAAATGTCAGAAAAAGGGAAAAATCTTGTTTGCCAAGGCTTATTTAAATGTCTTGTTTGTATCCAAATGTATGGCCTTTTTTTCCTGAAAGATAATATCAATGATTATTCAAATATCAAATTAGTTGAGTCATTTCTGATAATTATTTGAGTAGTTGTTTTCAGCTCTAGATCAATTCATTCTTAGTTTTGCCGTGTTCATGGGATTTAATGCCAGCCTTATTCTTTATAGAACATGTATTGGCATGTTGATCATGATAGTTACCCTAATTTTGTGATTAAGAAAAATCAATGAAAACCAATAGCTTCCTTGAAGGTAGTTAGAACCCTCTGAGATCTAAAGGCATTTTCACACATCTTCTTAAATTTACCTTTTTAAGGTATTTGTATAAAACTGATTCCCATGTGTTTCATATCAAAATGTTCAGAACAAACCACCAAGTCTGTCCCAGAGAAATGTGTAAAGAGATAATTTGACGCCAAAGCTGAAACGTTGATTTTGGCTTTTTAAAATTCCTCAAATCTCTTTTGAAAACAAACCGTAACTTATGATGTGTTGTACGAATGGTTTCGGTGCATGAAATTAGTCTACCAACGTCTTAGGTTGTATATAATTAAAACAGTGAATACATTTCGGTAATGAGATTTTGTAATATTGCTTTTTTGAGTAGGAGTTATGTCAAACATTGTGTGAGGGTTAAAGACACACTGAAAAAAAAAAACATAAACACTAGAAAACGTTCAGTCTGAAAGTATGAAATAAAATGTGCAAGAACACTGGTGTGATACTTTAAAATTAATTTGGTCTGCTTAATCTTTATTCTCCATTTTAATAAAAAGTAAAAGTTTAAACTGGTTTGATGGCCACCATGCCTTTTCATATTAACCCTTGTGTTGTCTTCCAGTCAAAATTGAAAATCAACCCTTCTTTTTAAGCTTTTAATCAACACTTTTAAGTTTTTCTTACATTTTGGTCCCTTTAACACTTGTGATGCTATTTTTCAATGTTTGTCACTTTTTTACGTTTTCAACACTACGTAACATTAACTTATTAACTCTAGTTTTACAGTTATTTTTGGAATTTATGGTCAACAATTAAAAATTAGGAATTATTTAGACTAAAATTAAAGGAATGGATGCTGATGGATAATCACAGACTGGAATATGTCAACTTTTACTCAATAATATTTCAAAACCACTTACAAATACTATAAAATTGAATAAGACGCCCCAAAATTAATAAATGTAGAGATTTGTACTTGCCAAAGAGCATTGTGTGGAATCAATCATGTTATTTTGCGTGATTAAAAAGAACATTAATTTAAGAAAGCGGGTCAGTTTGACCTGAGGACAACATGAGGGCTGAAGTAGCACACAGGCAGTTGTTTGATACTGTAAAAGCGTTCTACTGATTCTGAGACTTTCCGAAGTTTTGAAAAACAATCAGATTTTGTAAAGCTGTTGAACCCTCGCCATCTGCTCTGGAAAAATCTTTAATACACATTTTATTGTCCTTAGAATAACAATTTCTAGGAAAATAAAAACATAAGCATCCATTAACACACAGTAAATTTGCAGTTATGAGCCCGTTGTGTTATTTCTCTGTGGTGCTTGCCAAGGCTCTTCCTTTCCCTGTAATTACTGGATCAAGTTCACATCACACATTAATATGAAGCAGACGGCCAAATATGTTTTTTTTCTGTTGGTTTTTCAACACTGAGAATTTATAGCCTGAACTATGTTTTGTCCTTATATTGCAGAGATATGCAGTTTTAGCCAGGCTCATCCATATGTTTGATTGACCTGACTGCTTTCCTGGAGTGAAGGCTCCAAACACACACACACACACACACACACACACACATACACAAACAAACACACACACACACACACACATAGTGCATCTCACTATCTTTGTGGGGACCGGTCATTGACATAATGCATTCCCTAGCCCCTTACCCTAACCTTAACCATGACATCTAAATGCCTAACCTTAGCTCTTACCCTCACCCTAACCATAACATAATTCTAACCCAAATCCTAAAACCTAGGCTTAACCCTCAAACAGCCCTTTAAAGTCCAGCATTTTGGCCCCACAAAGCTGTCCGGACCCCACAAGTATACTGTATTCCTGGTTTTTGGACCCCCCCAAATGTGGTTAAACAAGAACAAACACACAAACCATATTCTTGCTTCATGAACATGCAGGCAAATCTGTTGAGATGTGCTCAGTGTTCTGGACAAAGCCTAGCAGATTGTGTTGTCTGTATTCTAGCATTGCCAGACCATCCTCCACAGCGCCACAGAGGGGGGTCTGGCTAGTCCTGTCCTGGATGGGTGAAAAAGAAGTTGTGGTTTATTGGCATTTCTTTAAACCAATCACAATCATCTTGGGCGGTGCTAAGCGCTAATTCTAGCTAGCAGTCTGGATTTACCCTGCAGACAGCTGAGGAGCAGTTAACCATAGTCCTCATAAATCCACCGGAGTTTAGAACGCCAACACAAAGAAAGTGGAAGGTAACGGACAGCCAGCTGAAAAGAGGGACATCTGACGGGAATCCTGGAAGTGGGAAGTCGTGATTCTCGCGTGACCCTAATATTCAGAGACACTTCGCGAGATTGATGTCAAAGCTTTACGAGAGGACAACTAGGATGTTCTCTTAAATTATAAAGTTGCATTGACTATGCCGTATTTAGTGTGTTTTTTCAGTGGTCACATCCTCCAACTCCTCACCCCATTGCAGAGATAATTACCAAGTCTGTGTGCTGCAATTTTTTTTATTATTTTTTTTAATGTACATTCATTTCTAATTATGCACTGCAGGGGAAGTTAAGGTCTGTTTTTCATATTTTATGTTTTGCTTACAAAGTGTAAAGTCTGCAGTTCTCCAGACCTCTCCCTCCACCACCCACTCACCACCTTCTTGTTAAACTTCCGGATTGTAAAGCGGATATTTTTTTTAAGTGGAAAATTGTCCTACCTTTAGGATCAGCTCAGGTTCTTGTAGCTGAAGCCATGAGAAAATTGAGCACATTTTTGCTCCTGCAGACTGAGTAAAAAGCTGCCCATGAAAACAGATTTTTTTTTTTTTTTGTTACAATTACACTTTTGGAAGGCTGTCAGCTGCTATCACTCTCAGTTTTGGCATCGTTGCTTATTTTAAGTGATTGGAGGAGGGACAATTTCCTTCTTTTTTTGAGTGCCACATTTGTTGAAAGAGCAGTTGAATGAAACAGAAGTGATAAAATTGGATTATCAAACATATTATGCGCAGACAGAAGGTCGCAGCCCCCCCCCACCACCACCACCACACGCACACACACACACACACACACACACACAAAACCACTTCCTGCTGTGATGCATGACATAGACAGGGGCGATTCCAGGATTTTTTTGAAGTGAGGTGGCACAGGGGGTATTTTATGAGAATACAGCATAGAAAATCTGCTTTCTAATATAGAAAGTATTGGATAGGATAGAACATAATGTCAACCTGCTAAATAAAACATCACATTAATTATTAGTTTCACTTGTTTTCATTTTAAATTAATTATATATCCAAATACAATGCACATGTTCTATCCAAATGTGTGCCTTTTCAGCATCAATTTGCAAATGTCTTTATTTATGTAAAGGAAATTCTAATAGGTTTTTTGGGAGGTTGCCCTGGCCAGTTTGGTTGTATTGGGGGGAGGGGGGGTTGTAACCCCTGTAAGTTACACCTATGAATGTAAGTAGCTGAAGCCTAAGTCTGCACTGCAGTGCAAATTTGTTGTTAAAACAAATTGTTGTTAACAGCAGTTAACAACAATTTGATACAACTAAATATTGAATCAAACTTGGAATTTGGCAGAGGACTCAGATTTGGTTCCAAAACCTGTTGTCCCCATGACACGTTTCTGTTTCTACACTGTCAAATACCGAAGAATGGCAAACATGCCATCCCAGAGAATGTGAGTGAATGCATTTCCCATTATAATAAAAATAAATAGACAACATGCAAATAAAAACATAATTAACGTGGGCGACCTCTATCTCACCCAGTAAGAGTGTGCGCCCCATGTCGTCCTGCAGTGGCCCCGGTTCAAGTCCAACCTGCGGCCCTTTACTGCTTGTCATCACCCCTCTCATTCCCACCTTTTCCGTTTATCCACTGTCACTCTGAAATAAAAGGGGAAAAGCCCCAAATAATTATCTTAAAAACATAATTAACTGGCTAATTTGTTGGCATTTGATTTAGGTATAAATCTCACAGGTATATTTCTATCCAAATGTTGTATACCAGGCAAAATCACCTAACGTGTTACCAAAATAAATTGTGTTCCAGGATTTTCCATAGAGATGAATGTGTGTGGTGGCTTGTGTCTGCTGCCATGTTCCTTTTTCAATGTTTGGGCTTTTTAGTGATGTGGAGCCATGTAAGGACATTGATACTGCGTTACATTGGAAAAAAAGAAGAGGGAGAAGAAAAGACAAAAGAAAAAAACAGATCTTTTCCTTTTTTGAAAGAAAAAACTGTCTCTATTTACCGCTCCCTTTCTATATTGACTTTTTCACTGCAAGTGGGGAAAACACCTAGTTCACATCCCACCTCCCGAAACATGCTAAATGCTGTGCATAGAGGGTGGATATGAGAGGGAATGCAAATGTCAAGACAAAAGAAGCAGAAATGCATGAAAATCAGCTAATTTCTGATTTAGAAACTTTGAAAATGGGTCAAATTTGACCCAAAGACAAAAGGAGGGTTAACTGATTTTTGTATGCTGTATTCTTTTTCAGCTCTTTGAAGACTTTTTGTGGCGCTTTTGACACTTGCTAATCCTCTTTACACATTGATCTGGAACTAATTTGGGCCTCACTTTACAGAAAGCAGAGTTTTTTCTGAAAATGTTTGTATGCATATACCCTTAAAAGGTAAACTTAAGATATGTGCAAATGCCTTTAGACCTCCGAGGGTTAATGCGAGCCTATTCCACTTCTTTTTACTACAAAATGACAAATCTTCTTGAACATTTTTGAAATAATCTTGATAGCAGGATTTATCTTGAGTGACATACATATTTGCATCGCAAGCTAAAAAAACAAACAGTGGAAGTGGTAGTGCTGATATTTTACACATATAACTATTCAAAGCCACAACATGTCTAAATAATGTAAAAAAAATGCATTTGGTTGCCAATTCCTGTTCAAAGTGTAAAATGATGTGACATATCTGAAATGTCATGATGCGGTCAATCATGAAAAAGGTAAGAATTCTTTATCTAATTAAAATAATAACTGGTGTTTAAACATTTTGTCTCTGTGTACAGCAGGTCTGTTTAAATCCTGTTCTTGGCAACATGAGGAAGTGAGGATTCTAGTTGGTAAAAACACGACAAGGAGAATAGTTAGTTTGCTATAACCAAGTGCATAACTTTGGGTACAACATTGGGGGCAACGCCTATGGCCATAACTCTCATCACTAAATGGAACATGCAATGAAAAACACCGCGGAACATGTATCACTGTCCTATCATAACAATCATAACACACGCAAAACGTCCCTACAGAGGCATAACACCCTAACTCGCCAGAGTATGGAACTGGAGAAAATGACTTTAAAGCTATTGTGCGTAGTTTCTGTCTCCCACATGAGAAAACAAAACTCTCGTCGCGTTCACATGATACATCCATGTGTGCATGACATCCATGTCATCCACACAGTTGCCAGTAGCCAAGGAGGGCACGGATGATTAAAAAAACATGATGGACTCTTCAGAAGAGGTAATTATCTTCACTTGAATTTCTGCGTGTGAAAGTCACCAGACGACACAATCTTCTGAACATAGTCATACTGAGAAATACAGAGAGAGTTGTGTGGAGCGGATAGTCTTAATAAGCATGTATCAACTCATTGGGCAATGCCTTGAATGTAACGGACGTTCATTAAAATGAAAATGTTACACTCTTTAAAGTCTTTTAGTTGTCCAGCCAAATTAATTATAGGCAGGACACTGCCTACAATGAGATATTTTAGATCTTTTATGTATCTACATAAAAGATCTCAAGCTCAAACTTGACTTTAGACCTCTGTTTTGATAGTTAAAAATAGAGGTAAAACAATATAAATTGAATGTCCTCTGAAGTCACGCCAAGGCAAAAGGAAGTAACTTTCTCAATATTTGGTTGCTGATTACCCAACATTTAAAAAAAACATAATAGTAACACCTGTGTAAGATCTATTGATCATGGCATATATGTTTGATGATTTATCATTACTTATAGCCATCTCCTTATTGCTATCCTGCTCCCTAACTCAATTTGAGCGTTCCAAAACAAATTCAACGAGCGATAACTGGTGTTACGGTGTTCTGTCTTGGTTTCTCCTGAGTTTTTGAAAGTTACTGTTTAAACTACCCATTGTTTTCTTGGAAAAAAAACAAAATTGACTCAGTCTACGTCCACATGATCAAGGATGTCTGTAGCTGACCCTGCTACATGAGCCAACGCTTGACAATATTCTGCATATTTATTCATGTATTAGTGTGAGTCTGTGCAATATATAATTTCTATTCATCCTCATCGTTATATCAGTGTGTATGTACTGTAAGGTACTTGTAAGATCCAGGTATAGTTCTATTATTTTGAAAGGACATGTTTTGGTAATCAAGGCACCTGGTGGCGGAGGAAGAAGCAAAGCAATATTATCCGTTCACCTATTCTGGTGTTGGGACTAAGAGAGGGAGTGAAAGGGGGAAGTCTCTTATTTTGCTGACCGCTGTTTTCACGCTTGTTTTACGTTTTCCTATGCTTTTTATGACTTTTAGACAAAACTTTGTATGCCAATAATACAATAATGGGATGTATTGGAAGCAGAATCTTGCTTGTGAACATGAAGCGTGTCAGGCAAGTTATTCCCATACTCAGCCTCTCGGCAGCCAAAAACTGAGTTTCAGATGGCCGCCTACAGTAGTATAAGGGTGTTCACATTGTAAATATTACTGTTGTTATATTTAACTGTATTTTTTTTTTCTATTTCTTATAATACTTTTTGTATGTTTTTCCCTATGTCTATTTATTATGTGTTATTCTCATGTGTGTAGAACTTTCTTTTGAGCTGCTGTAACAAGGGAATTTCCTAGTGTGGTATTAATAAAGTCTACCTTCTTATCTTATCTCGAATGACTCGAAAATATCATTAACTCAGAAAACTGCTGCTCGAGTCCTCCCTAAGACCAAGAGACTGGATCACATCACTCCAGTTCTGAAGTCTTAACACTGGCTTCCTGTGCATCTAAGAATTAATTTCAAAGTACTTTTGCTGGTTTATAAATCACTACACGGTTTGGGGGTCAAAATATATTTCTGATCTGCTGCTACACTATGAACCACCAAAACCTCTCAGGTTGCCTAGGACACGTCTGCTTTCTGACCTCAGGGTCAGAACCAAACAGGGAGAAGCAGTGTTCAGTTTCTATGCTCCACATATCTGGAACAATCTCCCAGAAAACTGCAGATCCGCTGCTACTCTCAGTTCTCTTAAATCTTTCTTTAAATAATTGTTAGTTTCTTATACTGCACTGTATATTTTTTTTCTCGTATTTGATCTGTTTTTAATTTTTGTATTGTTTTTAACTTTTAATGTTTTATGTAAAGCACTTTGAATTCCTGTTGCTGAAATGTGCTATACAAATAAAGCTGCATTGCCTTGCCTTGCCTTGCCTGTTGGCTTTACCATTACGGTGTCTTTGGAGTGAAATTATTGGTGTCTGATCGTGGTCAGATGAAATTGACTGTAAGGCACATGGCAGTCGGAGGATATTGTAATCTGTGTTTAATCTCAGATTTTCAAAAAGGAGAATTTTTTACAATCCTTCTAACAGTGACTCTTGTACAACAACATAAATACTGTGCTGGGGGAAAAAAAATAAAAAAATAAAACAAATTAATTCAAAATTAAGCAGTTTTCTTTTTTCTCTCTCTGTAAACATTGAAAAATGCAAATCAAGTCTCCTCAGTTCTCAACAAGACAACAACATCAAAATAACAACAACTGTTCCATCTGGAAGGCTTGGCCGCCTCACTATGCAAATAGTCTCTAATGGGCTCAGAGCGAAATAAAGTCTCTTTTTTATGCTTCCGTTACCTTCTCTTTTCTAATCCTTTTAATGTTGGAAGGAGTCAACAGTGCTCAGTTTTAGATCCATTAGGGTGGAGCAGATGGGAGAGGGGGTGGGGGGTGAGGCTGTGGTAAAGGGCTCCGTCCTATCAGAAGAGACTGGTCAGTGTGGTCTGTGACGGACTCCGGCACTCGTGGACGTCCATGCCGCCCGGCACCGAGGAGAGCACGGAGGTGACGGTGGGCATGGTGGGGTTGGTCAAGTCTGTCAGGGTGGTGGGGGTGCTGGAGGGACTCATGGAGGCGTTGGAGATCTCCGAGGCTGGGCCTGATGGCGTGCCGCCCTGCAGCGTGGAGCCGTCGGATGCCTTGTCCACCCCGCTACTCTCTTGCCGCAGCAGGTTCCTCCTGAACTTGGCCCGAGCGTTTTGGAACCAGACCTGTGGGGGGAAAAAATAACAAAATCAATCCTGTTAATCCAGGGGAATTGATCCACCAAAGTTAGCTTAATGGAACTTTCCACCACAGAATTCCACACTTCCAGTTACCAGGGGTTCTTAAAGGGTCACCACATTACACAAAAACTAGTTTGGACTCAGGCCGTGTTCAGACAGCCTGTGTCAGCCGTCAGACGGTAACACAGGTCATTCCATTCCGCTGCATGGCCAGTCATGTAACCTTGAGATCAGACTGGTTGAGTGTTTTGAACTATGGTTTGAGGTGGGGCGAGAAAAGTTTTTTTGGGGGGGGCTTTTTATCTTTTATTCAGAGAGACAGCTGATAGACTTGAAAGGTGGGAGAGAGATGGGGTATGACACGCAGGAAAGGGCCACAGGGCGGATTTGCTGCAGGACTCAGCCAACATGGGGCACACGCTCTCACTGGATGAGCTAGAGGTCGCCCCTGCCACAAGAAAGTTTAAATCTCTATAAGGTTTCTTTCTCTCTCTCCTGTGAAATAATGCTGCCTATAAGGGCGCTCGGGAATGTCGAGATCTAAAAACGATCTGAGGAAAAACAGTAACTGTTAAGTATAAAGTGTACTTGTACTACATTAGGGGGTTATAGAACATAACGGGACGTCACAACGTAGTTTATTTTAGCTCTAGATAACTAAGACCAGCTTTCAAATTCATTATTTCTTTGGGAAAGAAGTAATTCCAATGAGAAATGTTAACTGCAAGATCTGTGGATTATCAAGAGTAACAAGGACACGTTTTCCATAAAACATGTTTGTGTACTATATCCACATAATCTTCCAGTGCGGTGAGTTCCACAAACACAATCCCACTCACCTCCTTTGTATTGGGGTGGAGGTAGTGGACATCTCAAAACTTGGACAAATAAATTACATAGTATCTACAATGACACTAGAGATAATGATTAGTTTTCTAATCTGGTCTAATTTAGTTGATCCAAGCCTTTAAAAACCTTACCAAGTCACAAATACCACAACCCTTCTTACTTTCAGTTCTTTGTTAACTGACCATGGCTGTGCTTTTGCATTTTAAGTCCAGTAACTACAAGCTGCCCACCATTTTCTTCTTCCACCAGCGCTGCGGAGGAAGGTCTAGCTTGTCCACTTAACATTATAGAATAGAGAATAGCAGATTAATGTGCTCTGGTTAATTGTCATTTAATTTAAACCAATCAAAAGCTTAGTGGCTGAGGCAACTCAGTGCCTCTGCAAAACAAGCACAGGAAGGAACTTGTTTTGGTGAAACAAGTGCCCGTAGGGAGGCAAGCTCTGGAATTTAAGTTGCTGTTGAGTGTGTGATTAGAATTTAACTCCAAAAAATATATATGACATAATTTGATTGCCAGTTCTTGCGCGGAGGATGTTCCTGAATCGACCAGCTCTGAGAATGCCAATACAAAGAAAAGGTTGATGGACATCCTGCAGAAATGAGGGGCATCTGGCAGAGTGTTTGGTTCAAATGCTTACATAAGTCAGCTTTACGTTTCCCTGACAAGGACTCTTAGCAGCTATGTCAAGAGCAAAGACAAAGGTAGTGTAAGACTCAAAACCTCATGAGGAGAAGGACGGGGTGGATGGATGGGGTCTGACTTGAAACACTCACTTGTTTCTGAGTGTTTTCCATCTACAGTCAACTTGGTACCTTTTAACCATGACCAAAGTTACCTAACCTTAAAGCTACACTAATCAATATTTATGTATGACAAAGGGCTCAAAGGGCCTAACTATGAAATGTTAAACATGGAATTACCACTAAAATCTGTATCTGCAGAGCATTTTAGCATATTTTAGATGATTATTTTGGTTTTCTATCCCGCAACTTTACTGTTAGGGTTCAGTCTCATGGCTCGCATCAAGGTGGTTTTCAACAAAAAAATCAAAAACTCTAAAAATCTATTGTACAATACCTGTACAGCACCAAATAAAAACAGCCAGACACAGTTAGAGACTAGCTGGTGAACATACCGCAGCATTTAGCGGCTTAAGAGACTTTAATTATGTTGGTGGGGACCAAAACAGAGCAAAATGAAACCATTACCAGGAACACTACTTTTTTTTTTTGAAATGCTATTGTTGCTTTATATATACTAGAACCTAGTCTGTAACACATGAGGAAACTTTTTGTAACAGTTTTGGAAGGCAGTGAAAAATGATGTCATCCTGCTGATAGGGACGTTAGATCAGAAACCGCTCATCATATATTTAAAAGGCAATGGGATACTATGTATGTTCGTGTTTAGCTTGCAGAACTTGAGCAGTTTTGCTAAAATATAGGGCTAAAATATGTACGATGTTGCAATCTACGACACATTTTGATGTTGCAGAACAACAAGCAGCCCTCCTTTTGCTATTAGTTAAGAGCAGACATCAGTGAGCATCTCCTTGTCTGTTTGAAGATCTTCAGACTGGCGTCAAGGATAAAATAACACTTAAAAACACAATGCTAGGGCGTTCTACTGTGTATAAAAGATTATAAAATCATTAACGTTTTATGGCTAGCCATAGAAAACAAAAGCCAGTGGTAGCCACAGAAAAAAAAACGTTTCTATTATATTTGCACATGAAAATAGAGAGCATTGGCTTCCTGTTCTCAAGCATACTGTAAAAAATAAAATAATGGACCTGTGTACAGTGTGTATTGCCATAAAAGCAGCTATGATTTCAGTCATTATTCTCATATGAAATTAATGGCTTCTTCCTTATTTTACTAAGGACACTTTCAAGAAGGGTTAGGGTAAGGTTTAGTCCTACTGTTCATTTATTTTCAATTTTTTAATTACATTTTCTCTTTGCGCTTTATCTTTGCTCTCTTTGTCAATAACATAAAGCAATATCTACGACGTGGCGAGTCTGTGTGAGCCGAGTGTTGGAGCATGTTAGCACTGGAATGACAGAGCCATGGGAAACAGGCGGAGGGGAGATGCACTTCAGCTGGAATAACAGGCATGAAAACTCCAACGCATCAAAGCAAAACGACTGCTTTGTTTTCTGCAAGCGTTAATTAAAGCAACGGGATGATGTTTTTTTTTTTCTTCCTTTTCAGAAAGAAATTTGATTCAGAAAACCTTTTTGTCTCATTTTCTTCTTCTCAGTTCCCCAGATAATATGCTGTCGTCTTTTGTGGAAATCAAACGCTCTGTTTCCTCTTTCTTGGTGTGTACTACAGAGCTTTTTTGTTTTTCATCCCTCAGTCCTCACCGTAACATCATATCGTCCATTGAAATAGACTGCATTTTGTTTTTCATTTCCAGGTAATTTTTGCATTCTAATATGAACAACACATTGACATTTTAACATCTTTTTTTTTGTTTCCTTGATGAAATTAAAAAAACACTACTTCTTTTCAATGGAGCTTTTAAAATTAATTTGCTATTTTTTGGACCGTGTGTTCATTTAAATATGGGGAAAAGGCAGGAAAACAAAGCAAATATAATACATTTCTGGTTTTGTTCAGCTGGTTTGCAGTTTCTTTAAAGTCATACATTTTTTCAGGAAAACCTCACTTCATATATTTTACAATTGGAAGCAGTTTGATTTTCATTGGAAACAAGTGACATTCATCCACGCCTGTTGGCATTTGTCTCCCTCTCCCCTGAGTGAAGGAAAGCACGCTCTCACCTGAAGTGAAAGGATGTTGTGGTCACCTGTAGGGGTGGGACGATACATCGATCCGGATCGATATATCGATTCAAAGATCCACGTCCAGTATTATCAATGCAAAGTGAAAATATTCATAGATATTGTCTGTAAGATTCCCCTTTATTTGAGAGTGGCACCTTATATTTATGCTTTTTATTGAAAGGAATATTTTGTTTTTTCATTTAAACGCCAGATGTTGAAGTTATAAAACAGACAAATCATGTTTACTTTCTTTTTTGAGTCAATATAAATGTAACTGTGTTAAATTTGGCATATGGTATCATCTTGTAGCGATCGCATGGTCCTGAATCGCACTGAATCAAAATTGTAAGGTGACAGAATGTAATCTTTGTGTTGTCCTCGGGTCAAATTTCATCCGTTTTCAAAAAATATTTTGTATCAGAAATATGTTTTTCTCTGACCCAAAATGCTCAAAAATGACATGGATGCATGGATGTGTTGTACGAAACCCATACATCGTTCTTTGCAGGTACATTTTATGAGAAGTTTTATTGAATTTTGGGTGGTTTTTTTTACAATTTCATAGCATTTTACAAAAAAAATGTTTAAATGGTTTCAAACTGTAGCCTGACTAAACTTTGATATAAACCACTTTTGAACCACTTAACATCCTCTGACCTCAACTATCAGTGAAAATAATTTATAATTTCT